>JBAIZL010000003.1:68926119-68961119 GCA_036971475.1 Prosapia bicincta
TTCTAATACAGCAATCTAAAACTAATCAAACTTGTCATTTTTACATTTAATAAAATTTGGAGAGAATAGGCATTAATAACTAGAGTCAAAATAAAAGGTTATCTCAAGAAGGTGGCGTTGGCGGAGATTCACGTGGGAGTTTGTAGCAAACGCGTTTGACGTATTTGGGGGCGGGGCTACCAGCCTAAATTATTGCCACTAGTCGAAGTAATTTCATTAAAAATATAATTAATGCAAACTTGGCGAATACTGTAAAATAGCAAGAGCACATTGGTACAATATATTACAGTAAAAATATTGGCCAAAATTCAAGAGCTCAAGTTTAATTAAACAACTATATAACATAACTTACGATTTATAAAATACAAACCATTCTATAAAACATATTAAAAATCAACAAATTATTAAAATTCCTAATACATATCCATTTACAAGTCAACAACTTTTTTCTATCACAATAAAACAGACAAATCACAGATACATACACCAACACATCTACTAATAATAATAGATAAATAAATAACAATAACCCTTGCTACAAATATTTAAACATCCTTGATGTACATTTCGCCTTCTGATGTACACAATGTTTGTAACCTTCTGATGATGCTAACTGTGTTGGCAAAATGTACATCAAGGGTGTTTAAATATTTGTAGCAAGGGTTATTGTTATTTATTTATCATAATTACGCTACTGTGCTCTGTATAATGATTATTTTATTAATAATAGAGTCAAGATTTTAAATTTTTTTAAAGGAATTCGGAAAGAAATTCGACACATACAGTGACCTTCATCTGTTAGATGTCGTGCCATGTAGTCACAAGATGTAGTACCCTATATCAATCAGATGTGGCTTGTAGCCACACATAGTGACCTTTATCCGTTACATGTCGTAGCATGCAGCCTTTAGATGTACTGATCTGAGCCTTTTGTATAAAAAAATCTGTTGATAGTGTGATAATTGAGGAGCTGTTAGATTTTGTTTACAAAGTTTGATTCAAGTTCATTGGAGCAATAGTGGAGCATTTCAAGACGGGGATAAAATGGTATTTTTTTAATATTTATATTAATTGTAATTATGAAATAGAAAGTAACTAGAATAATATTTTTTTTACGACACTAAGAAATTCTTTTTCTGTATTACATATTTTTTCAAGTGACTTAATTTGGCTTATTTTGAGATGATGTATAATTAATCATTTTAACGAAAATATTTTGTAAAAATTTAAAAAATATTTGTGAAAGTAATTTGTAATTTTATTCCGTTTTTGTTAATGATTTATTGTTTTTTATTGTTGTTTATCTGCAAGTATCATTGTTGTATGTTGTTGTTTTTTAATCTTGATAACGACATTACGTGTACCTGTAAAACTCCGAAACTTTGACAGGAAGATCATCACTACTAGTTACGGAATGTTTCTTGAAGTTTTATTGCTTGTAAGAATCACCGATCCCTTGAATGAAGATGAATCAGTTTTCACAGAAAGACCTTTCACAAAAATTAAGTAAAACTCCGAGTGGCACAAGCTCAATGAATTATGCATTTCTGTGAAAGTAATTAATTCCCTTTTATAAGTTGCTGCAACGTTCTTATCTTGTTTCAGAATAGCGAGTTTGTTTAACGAGCTGTCTATTCATACTATTACTTGAGCTAACTTTTACAATCAGCTTTAACCTGAGATTGATTGGCAATGCATAACTCGCCCAATACTTCATGAACTGTTTTAGACAGTAGGCCATTGTGACGTGTAAATGTTATAGGCTGCTTCAAAATAAGGCGAAATCCAATACATTTTATTTATGGTCACACTATGGACTGGCCAAACAACAAACGTCAATTTTCGCAGCTAGGCGTGTTTAAATTCAGCTTAGCCTATAAGCAAATTGAATTTATTTATTAATTTTCTTTTTGGAATACGTTTTTTTAAAAATAATTATAAGTTTTTAGAACTTACCCAAGCCTTTGTAGTAACGATAACAGTCTCATTGGACTGACTACAACTGAATATGTAAACTGAATATAAACACAGATTTGTTTGGACGATATTTTTACTCAGTATGATTTTCATATACAGTAGAACATCTCTAATTCGTCACAAAAACAAACATCGTCTGCAAGTCCGCACTGTCACAATGTAAAATATGCACCAGCCATAAGATAAGGCCGATACCAGGTATGAGTTATTCGATTACTGAGAAAATCTCTCATCACATTCCTTATTCACACACCTCATGTGCGTACTAAAATATGGTATAAGTCTTCGGTAATCGACTGTCCACGGCATAGTAGACAGCGTTAGGTTTCATTATAAGTTACACTGTAGTTTATACAAATTTTATTCTTCAGTTCAGATTTCGTTGCCTTTCTTCACTTTATAATTGTTTCCACCAGTGTTTATATAAAAAGAAATATCTAATCGCGGTGATTATAAAACTTTAACGTTGGTCGAAAATTATGACTGTAAATGACATCAAGAAAAATGGAGTAAAAGTGAAGAGTTCATATATTTGTAACTACGAACTATACGGCAGGCTACTAGTGTTTTTATAGTGTTGTTGAGTTTAATGGTCGAGATAAATCCTGTAAGTACCACACTAACTACATTATATACCTATTTACGTATTTATGTACTATGTTTACGCCCCAATTATATGTTAATTTCATGACCTCCGTAATTCGTCCTTTTCTCGAATTCGTCATCCCAAACATTTAGAGAGGTTCCACGGTATTCGATTAATTGAACATTTTACCATTGACTTGTTTAGGCCGTGACCTCTTGCTGCGTGACCTACGCTTATTCGTGGCTGTACAATAGTGTATCACACGTTGAAACTGTTGCAAGAAAATAGTCATAATTTTACTTACGTGAGTCTACTCACATTTTTACTATTTCTATTCATAATTTTTAAGAATCTACTCATACTTCTACTGAAACTACTCACACATTTAGTAAATCTACTCATGCGTATAATGAATATACTCATATTTATACAGAATCTACTCACATGTTTACTATATCTACTCATATGTACATTAAATCTACTCATATTTGTACTGAATCTGTTCACGTATTTTCTATATCTAGTTATACTTATATAGAATATACTCATATATGTACTAAATCTACTCACATGCTTACTATATCTATTCATACGTACATTAAATCTACTCATATTTGTACTGAATCTGTTTACGTATCGCTATATCTAGTTATACTTATCAATATAAGTATAGATTCAATAATCTACTCATATATGTACTAAATTTACTCACAGATTTACTATATCTACTCATATGTACATTGAGTCTACTCATATTTGTACTGAATCTGTTTACGTATTCGCTATATCCAGTTATACTTATCAATATAAGTATAGATTCAATAATCTACTCATATATGTACTAAATCTACTCACATGCTTACTATATCTACTCATATGTACATTATTTCTACTCGTATTTGTACTAAATCTACTTACGTATTCGCTATATTTAGGCATACTAATATTGAATCTACCTATATTTATACTAAAATACTATATTTGTTCCGTTTAAGACAAGATAATATTTTAAAAACAATCCTACAGACCATAACATTATTATTGTAAAACTAACAGAATCATTACATTATAGCTACGCTTATTCGTGGCTGTACAAAAGTGTATCAGAAGTTGAACTTTTCCACACGTTGAAACTGTTTAAAGAATATAGTCATAATTTTACTCATGTGAGTCTAATCACATTTTTACGATTTCTATTCATACTTTTAATGAATCTACTCATATTTCTACTGAACCTAATCAGATGTTTACTAAATCTACTCATACGTACAATGGATTTACTCATATTTGTACTGAATTTTCTCATATGTTTACTATATCTACTCATATGTACATTAAATCAATTCCTATTTGTACTGAATCTACTTACATGTTTACTATATCTACTCATTTGTACAATAAATCTATTCATGTTTGTACTGAATCTACTCACATGTTTACTATATCTACTCTTAAGTACATTAAATCAATTCATATTTGTACTGAATCTACTCACATGTTTACTATATCAACTTATATGTACATTAAATCTACTCATGTTTGTACTGAATCTACTCACATGTTTACTATATCTACTCACATGTACATTAAATCTACTCATGTTTGTACTGAATCTACTCACATGTTTACTATATCTACTCATATGCACATTAAATTTACTCATATTTGTACTGAATCTACTCACATGTTTACTATATCAACTTATATGTACATTAAATCTACTCATGTTTGTACTGAATCTACTCACATGTTTACTATATCTACTCACATGTACATTAAATTTACTCATGTTTGTACTGAATCTACTGACATGTTTACTATATCTACTCATATGCACATTAAATTTACTCATATTTGTACTGAATCTACTCACATGTTTACTATATCTACTCATATGTACATTAAATCTACTCATATTTGTACCGAAGCTACTCACATGTTTACTATTTCTACTCACATGTACATTAAATCTACTCATATTTGTACTGAATCTACTCACATGTTTACTATATCTACTCATATGTACATTAAATTTACTCATATTTGTACTGAATCTACTCATATGTTTACTATATCTATTCATATGTACATTAAATCTACTCATATTTGTACTGAATCTACTCACATGTTTACTATATCTACTCATATGTACATTAAATCAATTCCTATTTGTACTGAATCTACTTACATGTTTACTATATCTACTCATATGTACATTAAATCAATTCCTATTTGTACTGAATCTACTTACATGTTTACTATATCTACTCATATGTACAATAAATCTATTCATGTTTGTACTGAATCTACTCACATGTTTACTATATCTACTCTTATGTACATTAAATCCATTCATATTTGTACTGAATCTACTCACATGTTTACTATATCTACTCATATGTACATTAAATTTACTCATATTTGTACTGAATCTACTCATATGTTTACTATATCTATTCATATGTACATTAAATCTACTCATATTTGTACTGAATCTACTCACATGTTTACTATATCTACTCATATGTACATTAAATCTACTCGTATTTGTACTAAATCTACTCACGTATTCACTATAACTGTACACTTCCACACACGACTGAAATTCCTCAGTTAATCCGTGGGTTTATAGCGCCCGCAAAGTCAAACACTCCCCTGCAGCTACCTGCAATATCAACAGATAATGTTCTAATAGAAAACGGTATAATGTTACAATAATGAATTTGGTTTGTTCTTGCCTGCTGCAAATCTGTGTTTAACTTAGCACTCGGTCTGTTTACTCTATCGACGTACACGAACAGTTCTACAAATACTGAGTCCAAGTGCTTAAGGAAAATTTCTCGAGTGGTTTTGCGTTTGTCTTGTGAGATCAATATTTTATAGAGTGAAATTCTGTCCCACGATTAAACCGTTTACTTGTACGAGTTTAAACTTTTAAAACTTGCTACTTTGTACCTATTAGTTACAGATTTTAAAAATTTAATTGTGGGATTTTGAGTTTTGTTTCTGGTTTAGATTATACACTATATATTAGGGGGTGTGCTGGTTCGTCTTCGTCCTGCCCCTAGATAGCTGGGTTTAGGTGTTGCGCTAAGAACCCCCAAAACACTTTTTATAAACTAAACGCCAGCAGTTGCTTCTGTAAAAGGAGGCCCATAATATGTCCAGTATTCAAGCAAACAGTCCTTCTCAGGACTACCGACTAGTTTCAAAACCACCCAGACAGACTGAAAGTAAATATATGGTCAAAAAAAAACTAAGCATAAAAGATATAAGAATCAAATTTAACATTGATAAGCATCTCATATTGGGAATACGTGGGAAAAATGGAACCAACAGAACTGTAGTATGATGTCCAGACAGAATAACTACAAAGAACCTCTCTCAACGTTTGAGGGAGGACGCAAACAAAAGAAGCACACGTTTCAATGGGACAGAGTTTCCCGGAAAGGAGAAAGAAAAAAGAGAGAACTCTACACCAATCGACTAACCATAAACCAAATAAACAAAAAGATGACAAGCTATTAATAATGCACTATATAAAATGTCTTGTGGTTTTTGTAATTTGAAGTTTGTTATTATTATTTAATTTTATTGAACAGCTGACTTTGGCGTTGCCGATGTACTTCAAGTCACTCTTGAATAGTGAACTGGCTCTTTGGTCTTTGAAAATAATTCTTCCAATTAGGCAACTTCTCCTTTTTTTTCCTTCAACGAATTCGCCTTCGAACTTAGGGAAACAAGCCCTTGGACTTAGGCAACTTATTCTTCTCCTCCACCAAATTTCTTTTATTACTAAGCACCGTATCCTTATAAAACTGTCATTGGACTTGGACAAACTGCCTTTAGACTTAGTGAATTTCTCTTGTCGTTTAACAAAATAGGCTTGGAATTGAGCACCGTGGTGTATTCGTTGACAAAATGACCTTGCACTTAGGCAACTTGCCCTTAGACTTGAGGGACAACTTGTTGTTGTAGTCGTGAAAAGGCAAAAAGTACTGATTGATTTAAAAGTCTTGATGACAAGATTTGCCAGTTCTGGAGCCCGATGGCTATGAAGTATTTAAATTGGTGGTGCTCTAAGTTGAAGGAGGGAACGGAGAATGGCTTGCCAACTAAACACATTATCTGGGGTTAGTTGTGATTGGGGACAGTACTTGCAAATGGAATAAGACTTTATTTTAGTTGGTGATATCTTGAAGGCCTTGAAATGTTCAGCTATTGTAGAGAAGAGGTTTCTTAAGCAGTTTAGATCGGGGATGGTTGCCTTGGTAAAACGCTGATTGATGTAGATATTTTGCTTGGCAACCGCGCTCAGTTTAAAACGATATTTAGATGTAGACTAAACATCTTGCCGCCTGGTGTCGCCACTGGAGGATTACCTCTTGGACTCGATTCGTTTCCCATCACTCCGGAGCTACTAACTAATCTGTCTCCGTATTACATGCCATTGAGACATTAACCTGGCAGGAAGTAGTGAAATATCAAAGACAGTTTACGTTGTATTACATTAATACAATTTGAAGTGGGTAAAAGGTCTTTAATTTCGTTGGAAACTCTGTAGAACCACGACTGAGAAGGTGTAGGTTGTTGTGGAGGTGCACTTGTGTTGTTTAGCTACATTGCATAACCATTGCCTTCTTCCAAGTAACAAGGTCATACAGCACGAGGCGTAGGTATTAAAAAATTGTATCTAGTTCTCCAGTTATTTGAATTTTGTGTAAGTAAATTATTTGTTTATTTTGTTTTATTATTCTTTCATCCGTGTCTGGTCCCGTAGAACCCGCCCAGGTCTCGTGGCAGCCAACCTCTAGCCAGCTACCTCCGTCTCGCATGCGCATGTGGTTAGTACCCCTTCTGCACTATAGGGAAACGGGATTGACTGCTAATGTACAAGGCTGATAAGCTCTTAACATGGAGAATGAACAGATAGTGAAATAAAACAGTACAGTAAGTATCGCGCTTGAAAATACCTGGAAACCAAGAAAGATAGCCTGTCTTGCCTCGTGAAAAATCCCACTACAGAACGTACAGGAACCCTTTGGGTTATAATAGTAACTAATAGACGCAACCAGCGCATTCTTATAGTTCTATTACAGAGATATCTAACTATGATTACTTCCTCAATCGCCTTATAAAAAGAAATAATTCTGTAAGAAGGTAGCGACATTTCGTCGAGTTTAAATCTAAATTAAATAGAAGCAGCGATTCGTTTGAGCGCGCTTAAACCAATGGAAGATATATTTCGCCCCCGGAGAATGCAGTATAAATGAGTTTCACATCTATTTACTTTGATCCTGCTGACACTAGTTGCAACTTGACAGGTTTCTAAAAGGAATAATTGAACTTCCTCGGGATACATCCTTGAAAATAGGTTTACGGCAACGTTTAACTATCAGGTCTTGAAGTAAATTTAATAATTGGATAAGCACAATAAATCTCTGCAAAGTTAAGATTGAATAAACCCGTTCAGTACGTTTTCAAGAGTATGTAAGAAAATTGCGTATTAACCGGAAAAGGTTTGAGATATGGAAAAACTACAAATCATTTCGTAAATTCTCGCATGTAAAACAGAAATAGAGTATATATAATCACATATTATTAAAATAAACCTATTTATGACGAAGCTGTAAATCAAAACTTGAAGGGGTGAGAAATGAACGAATTTGTAAAAGAAATTAAAATGGATAGAAATAAAAAAGGGGGAGATAGGAAAAGGGAAATTGGCTTGGTTTGGACATGGAAAGAGGATAGCAGAATAGAAGGATATAATTATAAACGGATCTATTACAGCTTTCGCCGCCTTCCATTCCCGATTTCCAACTTCTCTCACAGGTTAATGCCTCTTCTAGGTTTCCAGCAGTCATTGCTTCGTCGATCCCATTACGCCAAATTCTTCGTGACCGTCTTCTCTTTCTTTTCTCTAGGGGAATCCATTCTAGTACCTTTCAGGGCCGTCTGTTTTCTGTCATTCTCTTTATATGTTCAAACCATGCTATTTGCCTTCTCACTCTCATACTTTATACAATTTCCATTTCGTTAAAACATTTTCATTTCTGACCCTTGCAAGTCTCTATTTGCCGCAGCTTCGTCGTAAATAGTTTATTGTCATCGTTATTAGTTTGTTATTGTTAGCTTTTGTAGCATCGCTGACCTATGAGCCGTAGAGTGTAACGCTCTGATAAATAGTTTTATAAATGTGTTTCTTTGTTTCTTTCGTGATTGCATTTTCCCCAAAGAAGAAAATTTAAGGTTCTTGTTACTTCTCTTCCTTTATTCTTTCCATGATTTCATCATCATCATCATCGGGTTTCTCATTAAAGATCACCCTTAGTTATTTGCACGTTTGTGCCCCCTTGATTTCACCGTTTACTAACCTATGGTCACAAATTTCGTCTTTGCCTACTACTGAATATTCACATTTTGGAATGTTTATTTTTAAGCCTTCTGTCTCATATTCCCCCTGCAGTTTTCTTATCATAAAACTAAAATCGTCTTCGAGCTTAGCGTGGCTAAAAATGTCTACAGTAGTGGCCATTAATTAAATACAAGTAGCGTTAAAGTGGGGGAAACGGTATTCCCCATCAGGTTGGATAATAAATATGAAAGTATATTCATTGCTAAAACTAAGGGCGAATTGTTGATGAATGTTGATAAAGACCCAATTCATGTTTATTCTCCTTGTTACGATCAAGTACATGAGATTTTTCTGTAGTTCTAATTATAGGCGGTAATTATATGGTATTTTGTTATTGTTAGTAATATTAACCTATATTTATTATTATTAATGACGTCATTAATACTGTTTTACTTTAGTTTTAATTATTATTAATTTTTATTACTTCATTTTTATTTAGTATTCGCATTGTTTTGTATCTTAGTTTTCAAGTTAGATCTGTTACTTTAGTTCAGTGATGGGCGTGGTCTTGTTCCTGCATGCAGCGCAGGTATTGGTTAAACCGGTCGCTGTACGAAGGAGTGGGAGTGATGTCCATCGTGAGTAGTCATTAAGTCATTCGTTTTTAGATCTCAGTGTGTTCGTAACCTTTTTAGCGAAATGTACATCAAGGTTGTTCAAATATTTGTAGAAAGGGTTATTTTGTTTATTTATTATACGATATCAAGAGCACAGAGGTACAATATGTTGCAATGAAAATATTGAAAACAACCACAATATCACAAAATAATAAAAAATAACTGATAATACAAGTTAATTGAGATTAAACCATTATGTACATTTCGATGCCCATATCATCATCATCAGAGGCTCTTATTACAAAAATACAATCTATAAAACAATAAGTTACAAACTAGACTCTCAGTAAGTTATAAAAAGGGCAGTCTAGTTTGTAACTTATTGTTTTTAAGATTGTTATTTTCTTGAATTTTGTAGTCCATTACGTTCAGTGAATCTTATTAATCACTTAAACAAAAGTTTGTGACTATCCGAACTTTAAATTTGGTAAATTTGTTGCAGCTGTAAAATAGGTTGCAGCTTTAAACAAAGAGTCGAAGAACACAAACAGAAAACCAACTCAAGATTTTACAATCACATAAAAGAAACAGAAGACTAAGCCACAGACATTTACCATAACCTAGAAATCCTACACATCAACAAAAAAGGACCAAATCTCAACATACTAGAACAATATGAAATTTACAGACACAAAAACACAAAGTACAAACATATTAAACGAACAAAAAGAATTACAAATCACACATACTCTTTGATACTATCGAAAACCTACCTTTAAAACCGTCACCGCTTGACCTAACATCTCCAAGCAGAAGACACTGATGAAGATCGCCACATAGCGATCGAAAACGTTCTGTCTCAGTAAGTTTTAACAAATTTACTAAATTTAAAGTTCTGATAGTCATAAACTATTGTTTAAGTGATTAATTATTATTTTGTAATAAGACCCTATGATGATGATGGCATTGTCAACGATATGTAAATAAGGGTTTAATCTTAGATAACTTGTAGGCCTATTATCAGTTATTTTTGATTATTTTGTGGTATTGGGGTTGTTTTCAGTATTTTTATTTTAATTATTATAATTACACTACTGTACTCTGTATAGATTTTAGTGTTTATTAATTATAAAAATGTAGAAGTAGAATAGCTGTTCGGTTGCTAATGCGTATGTGAGTGCTACTTGCAAAGAGCGTATAAGATTCTTCTACACCTCGACTCTAGCCACACTCTCCAATACAGGTTCTGCTTACCTCCGTATCCTCACGTATCTCCCTACGTATATTGTCGTTGGGAAGTGCAAATGTCCTTTTCCACATAAAACAGACACAATTACAACCCTTCTGTTTGTATCGCTGCGCCACCGACATTATATCATCGCTTCCTAATTTAAATTGCAAATGCACGGCCCTCGTTATTACCAAAACTGAATATAAATTGGAAGCGGCCGAGAACTCACTTTATGCCCCGTAATTCTGCTTTATTCATACCTCTAAGCACACTTATGTCTGTGTTTGTGATTTGAACGTACGCCTATTTATTTTGTGTTTCAATACGCTATTTATGCATCTAATATGTTAATACAAGTAGCTTAATGTTATATACAAAATATCTTATTCAATTCCTACTACTATTTCACAATCTCCTTACACATATCTTTTTCAAATTTTTAATCATTAATAAAATACTTTTTATTCATCCAAATCAATTTTTCTAAACTTGCAGTGGATGACAGTTGATGTTAATACATTTTTTCAAATAATAATTCATTAATCAAATTTATTGGATTCATTTTTAGTTTTACATGGGAGAAAAAATTTTAACAAAAATGGCGATGTATGCAATATAGTTATTTCGTCCATTTGACTTAATATAAGTGATAACATATGATTTCTTAGAACAGCTGATCTTATGTTATAGGTTATGTGGTAGAACATCTGTTTTAACGCGTAGGTTATGTTACTTTATTTATTATCGAAATCTTGTTGATGTTCATGACAATCTGGTTGTAAATTACTTATTACACTTTTGCTATTATTTGCGACCAGACTTTTTGTTAACTAAAAGTTGTTCAACATTTAACAGTTTGAATTAACAATTTAACAACTTTTAGTTAACAAAACGTCTGGTTGCAAGTAATAGCAAAAGTGTAATAAGTACTTTATTTATATTATTTGTAAATATTTAATAAAAAATTACTAAAATAAAGATTTCTTTTGTTGACCTAAGTAGGAATTGATTTTAGAAAAGTTTTGTTAATATTACAGTAGCATACTTGTGTTTATTTTTAGATATATTTTATTTCTAGTTATATTTTTAATATTCCATTTCTGAGGCTATTCTAAACATCCTTTTTTCACTTTAATTATTCGAGTTTAATAATGTATTTAAAATTATAACTGTGTTTGCAGTGTTCGTACGACGGAGGAAGTAAATGTATATAAAAGTAAGTAAACACTTCTCTGTATATACGTACTCTAACGTCGTTAGTTGTGGTAGTTGCAAATTACCCTTGTTTAAGTTTTAAAACTAATATCTCAATCATACATTCAACTTTTAAATGATTTGTATTTTGTGGGTAACAAAGAGTTTAGTAAACATGTGATTGAAAAAGCCGTAGGCTATATGGGTATGTCATATTGGTAAGTCTTTAGTAAGACTTTACCAATGTATGAGCAATAATGGCCTAATACGATAAAACCCGTACACAGGTAAATTTTACGCTTTACTAGTATATCTTAGAATTTACAAACATGAATTGGTTAATATAAAGATTTTATAAATAAGAAATGATACTTCAGGCATTTAGCATTGGTTAGTTTATGCTTTTCTTGGTTTAACCAATGACGGTCGGTAAATATTGTTTACACACCCGCACGCACGCAATCAACCACGCACACTTGCACGCGCACGCACACACACGCGCGCGCGCACACACACGTACACACACACACACATACGCGCGTGCACACACGCACACGCACACACACACGCACACGCGCGCACACACACACACACGTACACACACACACACACACACACACAGATGGAAAAATACCACTACTACTACTACTAGTACTACGTAGCGCTACAGCCCGGGGTGGGCCTTGGCTTCCTTAATAATGTTCCGCCATGTACTTCTATCTTTAGCCTTCTGTTTCCATGCTGTAATGCCGAGTACTCTTAAATCTTCCTCAAGGTCCTGTAGCCATCGTTTTCTTGGTCGGCCAACTCTTCTTTTGCCAATCACAGTGCCATGTGAAAGTTTGTTCGGCATTCTATTGGTGGGCATTCTTATGATGTGACCCAACCATTCTAGACGTCGCGTTTTAATAAAATGGACCACATTTGCGTCTGTGTATAAGGAATACAACTCGGCATTAGATCGAAGCTTCCACACATTTGTCTGTACATCGTGGACCGGACCATACATTTTTCTTAAAAGCTTACGCTCAAACAATGACAACTGATTTTTCATCGCAGCGGTTAAAGTCCACGTCTGCGCTCCATACGTTAGGTCTGGCCGAATTAAGGTTTTATAGAGTCGTGCCTTAGTGGTTTGAGACAATAGCCTACTTTTAAAAAGCTTTATATCTGCGAAGTATGCTCTATTAGCTGTCATTATTCTTTTCTGGATTTCATTTATTGTTTTATTTTCATCATTTACTTCCGATCCCAAATGAAACTTTTTACTTTTTCAAATGAATATCCATCGATATCTATAGTCGTACGAACGGAAAAATATGAAGAATTATTAACATCCGGAGTACATCCGTTCATTTTGCATTGCATAAATGCGTAGTGTCCCGACGTTTCGCTAGAATCTCATCTAGGAATGAAGATCATTAATCTGAAAATACACACACACACACACACACACACACACACATATATATATATATATATATATATATATATATATATATATATATGCAATTAGCAAATAAATGAGTAAAATATTTCAAATACAATAGTTGTTTAGATCTAAATAATTTTTTAAAGCTTTTTACCATTAATAACATCTTCAGAAAAAAATGGTTTTATCATTGTTTTTCCTGAAGATTCTAATACGTATTACAAGTAAACGTATAACCATATTTAGCTTGAATAATATCAGGAAACCTATCTACGATTGTCTGAAATGTTAAATATTATGTTTCGCGTATAACGTGGATTATTTGGCAAAACAATTTTAAACTATTCCTTCTTTTAATCCTATAGAATACCACATATAGCACCCTGGGTATAAAAACGAAAGTTTTTTAGTCGATACCAACATAATCAAAAGTGTTCCTCTGTTACTTATGGATTGTCATGGCACTAACCGATACTAACCGAATATTTCTAGCACAATTGAACTCTAAAAGTAGCTGCAGCTTTCTAAGCGAAAAAGAACCACAAATCTTGGGAGGCCCGTACTCCAAATACCAGTTAGATTATCCGGACGTTCAACGGCTACCACGATAGCACATGGGTCAATGCAAGTTGACATCAAAACGTTAATGATAGCACGATCGCCTTTAATGAATCTTTGTTTGTCGTTGACCAAATAGCTACAGGGATGCCCCAAGTAAACACACCTAGAGAGTGGCACTCTCCGTTCGACAACCTCGGTTTGGCCGACCCAGCATTCGACAATAATGGACCGTCCAGGTGCTCCTAGGAGCACCTCTGTTTCAGTTGTTTCTGACTAACGACCAACGATCGTTAGGTCAGAATCTTCCAGTGGCCATGTGTACTCACTTTGAGTTCTTGCTCATGGGGCCTATTAAAGTTTATTAAAAAATAATCAATGAAAAATATAAGTTAAAAGATAATTCAATTTATTATACTTCCTTCGACAATCACTCACAACAATATAACATTCACAAAAATCCATAGAAACGTCTAATTGTATTGTTGTATTCGACTTAATATCTGTTGTGAATAGCCCTCTGCGGAGCCAACATCGGTTAGTTTTATTTAATGGGTGCGGGCCGTCTAAGTAAGTCGTGAGTAATCCTCCCTTAGGGAGCCGACACGGGTAGGCGCGGTGACTCCTACTGTAACCTGATTGGGGTTGTCTGGGGGTCCTTCAGTTTTACGTTGAAGGCTCAAGTTATTCATTCTGCATTATGATTCTACCATAGAATACTTTCCTTTTTCTCTGGTACAATCATTATATCTGATGAATCCTTGACCCTTCCTCGTCTCACTGCTGCACTCCGGCTCAGTGCCATTCAGTTTACAGTTGGAGTCTCCTAAATAAGCATCAATGTATTCATGTGATGTAGTAAACAAAATAAAATATAAAACATTACATAATATATATATATATATATATATATATATATATATATATATATATATATATGTGTGTTAGAATTATTTTTAAGATTAAATAATATACACTAATTACAGGAATAATTTATTGAATAATACACTTAAAGCTTTTCGTTGGTTGACATTACCAACATCCTCAGGAATTACAATACTAAGAATGACAAAAGAGTAGTCTTCTTTTGTCCAGCTCTTACTTTTAACCAGTTTTTACTTTTGTTAAAACTTTATAGGTTATGTTTAATATTTTTTTTTTATATAGTTAATTTGATTTGTGTAGCTTCACTGAGGATGACGACAAATTAGTCGTTGAAACGCGTATGAAATAAAAAAATTTTATATTTGTGAGTTGTACCATATTTTTATTCTTTAATTATAACTTTCACTCACAAGCCAGCTCGAATATTATTTATATTAAAATGTAAGTTCTAATATCCAAAGATTAAAGTTACAACAAGTTAACGTTTAACAGAGTCAAAGGACAATATATATCCAAAATGAGTACTAATATATTTTATTTAAAGACAATATCAGTTAAAGAATAAGAAAATCGTAATGAAAATAAGGAATAAATTGTTCAGTAAATAAGTTAATATACCTATTTTATGTCCATGTATCATATAATTAAACATCTAGCATCATATAACTGCAAAGATTTAAATCCAGTAAAATTGGTTCTAAAAGCCTTCAGATTTATGATTGGGAGCACAAATATAAACTAAACACAAAGGCACTAGGAAGTAATCTTGCATGTTACTTCTACAAATGATTATATGGACATAAAATAAAATAAATAAGTATAAATAATTCTTCTGTTGTGTTTAAATAAGTATGTAAATTTAAGTGTGTAATTTCAACACTAAAAAACCAAAATATGTTGATAATGACTACAAACGTTAGAGACAGTTAAATAATAGTATTATCCAAGTAATTGATGAACTTTATGAAAAGATTGTATGAACATTTCTGAATTTAGTAAACTATTCAAATGTATTTCATGCTTAAAGAACTAACTGTTTATTAATATTAAAATAGAAAACAAATATTCGATGGTATTTAAATAAGAGTTCTTTAAGTAAAGAGTAATTAAGTAAATTTTAATTTTCATTACATTAAAACCAGTTAAAACAAAAAATGAAAAAAATTATAACTATCCTGTGGTAAATCTACTAATAAAATTTCTGAAATTTTTCCAACCAACAACAAGAGAAAAATTAAAAACATTTTGGTTGGTTTTTTAAACAAAGTTCAGGAATTTATCCACTGGCAGATCACGTTCGACACACCACAGATACTAGGATATGGTAAGTCGGGTGGGATCATATTTTACCTTGGGTGAACTGACGCGTTTCGGCCCTACAGTGTCCATAATTACCAGGTACAGCATACGCGGAAAATGCGTACATGTGGTAAAGCTGTTGGTAGGGTGTGGAACGCGAATATCGGGGAATCTCTCTGAGAGGGTGAAAAAAATTTGTCGCTCGCGCGCGTGTGTGTGTATGTGTGTGTGTGTGTGTGTTTGGTGTGTGTAGGTGTGTGTGTGTGTGTGTGTGTGTGTGTTTGTTTGTGTGTGTGTAGGTGTGTGTGGGGTTTGCGCTAAATTAACTCGAAGCATAATTTAGTCGTTAAAGCTCTTTATACCTTTACTAGATGAAACATTTGGCTTTGTGAACAAAGTAAAGGTTTAGTTTCGTAGTAATTAAATTGTGACGTCATAAAAAACGTAATTTCAAAATGTATTCAATTAAAGGTAATAAAACAAATGAAAAAGAGTTTTGCAAACAGACACATTCTAATGTGGAAAGTCGTTTTTTACGTGGGAAAAGCTGTGGTTGCACAACTGTTGCACAAATATTCTGGTAAAGCTTCCACCTTGTTCCACCAAACTATCGCTTCTGTTACACTATATTCCCTTACATTGAATACCAAATATTTTTTGTATCCGCCCGTTTCTACCGTATTCCTCGTTAGTGCCTTCCAATATCAATGAAAAGATTGGAAAATAAATAATTATTAAACAAATATAAAACTGATATCGGAATAACAACTAACAACACATTAAAGAACAAATTAAAGGGTAATATAGAAAGAAAAAATAAATCGAGTAAAAACGATGTTTATAAAATACAATGCAATTGCAAAGCAACATATGTAGGACAAACAGGAGAAAAATTTTATACCACATATAAAGAACCTATGTAAAGTCGTTTAAACATGAGAAATATAATTGAAATTATGCTACACATTTGTTTAGAGCATACGCCGCATAATGTAAGAATACGATGATAATCTTACATTACTCTAATGAAGGAAGGTGGTTGAATGTTTAAAACAATTTAGAAATTTATAAATCAATATTAATGACAAAAAATTTAATAAACAAAAAATAAATACACCGTCAGACGTTATTTTCAAAAGTTTTAAATTGTCAAGTTGTTGAAAGGGAGGAGTAAGAGTTGGCGTTTACTAATAGAAAGCGAGGTCTGCAAGTGGTGGGGCGGAGCTAACAGTATATAAAGACGAGCTCAAGCTATGGGCAAACAGTACTCAACAGGTTTTGAGAATGGACCTATTCCGAAACGTGTCAACAAAGAAAAATATTTTAACGTTAGGAAAGGAGTAAAAATGTACTCAAATTCATATAAAAAATCCTAACATACGTGAAGAGGAGTATATTAAAAGTTGAAACTATTCGATTAAGTATTTTTAGAATCTACTTTAGCAAACTAATGCCGGGGTTGAGGAGTTGAAAACTAAAGACACTAATTCTCTCAACTATCTCAAGATGCAGAGTCCCGCCAGCATGGAAGCTGAACTGATGCCGGGGTTGAGCAGCTTAAGAATAAATACTCTGGTGCTCTCAACTATCTCAAGATGCAGAGTCCCACCAGCAGGGAAGCTGAAATAATGCCGGGGTTGAGCGGCTTAAGAATAAAGACTCTAGTGCTCTCAACTATCTCAAGATGCAGATCACCACCAGCATGGAAGCTGAACTAATGCCGGGGTTGAGGAGTTGAAGACTAAAGACACTAATTCTCTCAACTATCTCAAGATGCAGAGTCCCAGTAGCATGGAAGCTGAACTGATTCCGGGGTTGAGCGGCTTAATAATAAAGACTCTAGTGCTCTCAACTACCTCAAGATGCAGAGTCCCACCAGCAGGGAAGCTGAACTAATGCCGGGGTTGAGCGGCTTAAGAATAAATACTTTAGTGCTCTCAACTATTTCAAGATGCAGAGTTCCGCCAGCATGGAAGCTGAACTGATGCCGGGGTTGAGTGATTTAAGACTAAAGACTCCGATGCTCTCAACTATCACAAGATGCCGAGTCCCACCAGCATGGAAGCTGAACTGATGCCGGGGTTGAGCGGTTTAAGACTAAAGACTCCTATGCTCTCAACTATCGCAAGATGCCGAGTCCCACCAGCATGGAAGCTGAATTGATGCCGGGGTTGAGTGGTTTAAAAATAAAACTATAGTGCTCTCAACTATCTCAAGATGCAGAGTCCCACAAGCATTGAAGCTGAATTGATTCCGGGGTTGAGTGGTTTAAGAATAAAGACTCTAGTGCTCTCAACTATCTCAAGATGCAGAGTCCCACCAGCATGGAAGCTGAATTGATGCCGGGGTTGAGCGGTTTAAGACTAAAGACTCCGATGCTCTCAACTATCACAAGATGCAGAGTCCCACCAGCATGTAAGCTGAATTGATGCTGGGGTTGAGCGGCTTAAGAATAAAGACTCTAGTGCTCTGAACTATCTCAAGATGCAGATTCCCGCCATCATGGAAGCAGAGCTGATGCTGGGGTTGAGCGGTTTAAGACTAAAGACTCCGATGTTCTCAACTATAACAAGATGAAGAGTCTCACCAGCATGGAAGCTGAATTGATGCCGGGGTTGAGCGGCTTAAGAATAAAGACTCTAGTGCCCTGAACTATCTCAAAATGCAGAGTCCCGCCAGCATGGAAGCTGAACTGATACCGGGGTTGAGTGGCTTAAGAATATATACTCTAGTGCTCTGAACTATCTTACGATGCAGAGTCCCGCCAGCATGGAAGCTGAACTGATGCTGGGGTTGAGCGGCTTAAGAATAAATACTATCTCAAGATGCAAGATGCAAGAGTCCCAGTAGCATGGAAGCTGAGCTGATGCCGGGGTTGAGCGGTTTAAGACTAAAGACTCCGATGCTCTCAACTATCTTAAGATTTTCAGTCCCACCACCATGGTAGTTAAATGACGAGAGTCCCACTAAAAACCATTATGTTATAATGTATGCTACTCACCTGCAAAAATCTCAAACTGCATCTCTAATGTACTCAGCAGGTAACAGTAACCAGAATGGTTGGGTCTCTATGTACTGAACTTTCTGCAGTCCCAACACTAACGGTAGTGTATTCACTCTGGAAGATTACCAAGAATCTTAAGTGAGGTTACTATGTGCGTTACTTGGCAACGTTGAAGACGATAACTAGGTTTACTAGTATGAACTCGAGATAGTATCAACAAACGGGATGTTCTTCCTTTAATGATTGATCCACTAGATTTCGAGTTATTTCAACATTTTTCAATTTTCCCATAATTCTATATGGACTTTCCATTTTTAAACTGTAAGGTTTCAATCGGTTGGGACACACCACCCCGGTTCCACAACGGATGTATCAGTTACTTTCTAAACGTTGTACTATTTTTAAACGTTAATTTTATTTTTAATATCTGTTTCTTCGTGATGGGTATTTAAAATTTGTTAGGTACAAACCACAGATAGCAGTTATCGAAATATTTTTCTTCATTTTCGGTGAAGGGACTTGGGATTTTTACAAAACCTCAAGAAATATTTTTGAACTTATCAACCCAAAACGACCGAGTGTTCCACTGATTTATGTATTCTCTCAGTCTTTAAGATTTAAATGTAATACAAACACTTGAAGATTTGAATGTAATCCAAACACTTGAAGATTTAAATGTAATCCAAACACTTGAAGATTTAAATGTAATCCAAACACTTGAAGATTTAAATGTAATTCAAACACTTGAAGATTTGAATGTAATTCAAACACTTGAAGATTTAAATGTAATCCAAACACTTGTAGATTTAAATGTAATCCAAACACTTGAAGATTTAAATGTAATTCAAACACTTGAAGATTTAAATGTAATTCAAACACTTGAAGATTTAAATGTAATCCAAACACTTGAAGATTTAAATGTAATTAAAACACTTGTAGATTTAAATGTAATTCAAACACTTGAAGATTTAAATGTAATCCAAACACTTGAAGATTTAAATGTAATTCAAACACTTGAAGATTTAAATGTAATTCAAACACTTGTAGATTTAAATGTAATCCAAACACTTGAAGATTTAAATGTAATTAAAACACTTGTAGATTTAAATGTAATTCAAACACTTGAAGATTTAAATGTAATCCAAACACTTGAAGATTTAAATGTAATTCAAACACTTGAAGATTTAAATGTAATTCAAACACTTGTAGATTTAAATGTAATCCAAACACTTGAAGATTTAAATGTAATTCAAACACTTGTAGATTTAAATGTAATTCAAATACTTGCAGATTTAAATGTAATTCAAACACTTGAAAATTTAAATGTAATTCAAACACTTGTAGATTTAAATGTAATTCCATTACTTGCAGATTTAAAAGTAATTCAAACACTTGAAGATTTAAATGTAATCCAAACACTTGAAGATTTAAATGTAATTCAAACACTTGTAGATTTAAATGTAATTCAAATACTTGTAGATTTAAATGTAATTCAAATACTTGCAGATTTAAATGTAATCCAAACACTTGAAGATTTAAATGTAATTGAAACACTTGTAGATTTAAATGTAATTCAATTACTTGCAGATTTAAATGTAATTCAAACACTTGAAGATTTAAATGTAATTCAAACACTTGTAGATTTAAATGTAATTCAAACACTTGTAGATTTAAATGTAATTCAAATACTTGCAGATTTAAATGTAATTCAAACACTTGAAGATTTAAATGTAATTCAAACACTTGTAGATTTAAATGTAATTCAAACACTTGTAGATTTAAATATATTTCAAACACTTGTTTAAAATAGGAAATAATTATATGGAATAACGCTTTTATACGTTAAAATACTCACAAATAAGACACGCTACAAAGATTATGTACAATTACCAACATAAGCGTAAGTATTAATTACAAACTATTCTGAAATAAGCTGATTTGAATTGTAGTCCTATTGGATGAGTAAAAGGTTGAAGTCTAAGAAAAATGTTATTAATGCTGAGAAGAGTATTTACTTATAACACACTCTCATGATTAGGAGAAGATGGCCATACTTCATGCTCATACTGATGAGCATGCGTTCAGTTTTTCATACTTGCCATTGCCACGAACCCAACGCCCTGTACTACATTACTGTTGTCTCTCAGCATAGACATTGATTGAGATGAATTCAGTATCAGTTATTGTGTGCAATCGATTAGTCGAACGATAATGGCCACATCCATTCATGATGCTGTCACTTTTTGCGGTAGTGTGGACGATTTACGTCAGGGTTTATTGCTAAATATTACTTGTTTTATCGAGCGAAGCTTTCGATGTAACCCAAAGACAACGGTACGTGTTCGGTTTTCAACTTGTTAGTAAGAGACATATCCAGATATAGTGAGAAACCGTTGCCTTCCTGATATCCTTTCCCGCTCACAGTGCTGATGTGAGATATCTTGAGAATCCTGAATCTTCTAATATTTTACTGTGGCGTCCAGCTGACCGTGAACTTGCTGACTGCCACTTTCTCGTGTACTACCACTTTTGAAAACATGTTACATTTTCAGCATGTTCTATACATCAATAGCTTCTGCACCCAATATTTCAAGATTGTTTGTTACTTTATACCGAAGCTAATTTATCATAGAATCTATCTAATATCGAACGTTTGCCTATAACCTTATATATTACAGAATGCAACACTCAGAGACGCATTTGAACGAAACTGGGGAGCTGTAGTATTTTTATAATTACTATCCAGGCTGGCTATGAGTGTTTTGCCAGTTCTTATCATGTTTGTAGGAAAGTATTTATACTGGCTTAAAGTAGCCAACTACCTCCCGTCTCGCCTTTTACGATCCCCTCTACCTCCGGTCTCGGCAATTGCTATTACCTCTATGTCCCGTCTCACCTATTGCGATCCCCTATACCTCCCATCTCCCATCTCCTCTATCCCTCTAAGTAGGAAGTGGCTTACCCTAGCACAGCCACCCCTAACTCGGCCTCCACGTAACCTAGGACTATAGGGGTAGTTTTGGATGATGCTCAAGGTCACCCCGGCCTTGACCCTAGACCAAGGGGTGGTTTCGACCACATTCAGAGGGGTGGGGGGTAGTTTTTCGAAAAAAAAAAAAAAACTCGGCCGCTACGTAACCTAGGACTATAGGGGTAGTTTCGGATGATGTGGGCGGACGTCGCGACCCTGATCCAAGCCTTAGGGGTGGTTTTGAACACGTCCAGAGGGGTGGCGGGTTGTTTTTCGAAAAAAAATAAATTCCAGCCAACTAACCTAAGCTAGCCAAATTTGATCAAACCTAACCTAACCTACGTGTGGGGGTGACCTCGGCTACGTTCAGGACCATACGCGGGGGATGCTCCGGGGGTGGAGTGGGGGTGGGGGGTAGTTTTCGATAAAATTTTTGAAAAATGTGTCTTGACCGATAGGGTGAGTTTAGGGTCTAATACGGGCTGCTGAGGGGTAGTTTCACCTAGGGGTAGTTTTTTAAATGAAATATGAAAATGCCGAAAATCGATCGGATGGATCAACAGACAGTACAGGATATGTCTAGAGCCCTTTTTGGACCGTTGCGGGGGCTGGTTCACCTAGGGGTAGTTTTTACAAAAAATATGAAATTGCCGAAAATCGATCGGTTGGATCAAATGACCGTATATGGTATGGTTAAAGTCTATTATGGGCCGTTGTGCGGGTGGTTTCACCTGTTTTTAGATTGCCAAAAATAATCGGGGTCCTAGGTAAAATCCACCCGGGCATCAGTTAAACCCGCCAAGGTAGAGCCAATATGGAGCACGCTATCGGTTAAAGCCAAACCGAGCCCAGCCACCCAGCAGCTAGGCCTTAGGTAAGAGCAAGGTAAGGCCAACCTAGGTAACCCTGGAATCAGGCATTAGGCGGGGGTGGTGGTTATCAAATGAAATTGTCAAAAAATTATCGGTTAGATCAAACGACCGACGCTCCAACTATGCAACACAACGCATACGGTGGTGTGATTACCCAAGGTTTGAACGGTGTCATCAACCGCTGTGGCTAAAGTCTACCAAAAATGTTCGTTGACCTAGGCAAAAATCACTCCCGAAACCGCGCTTGAGGTAACACCGCCTAGGAGCCGGTAAAGCTAACACGGAGCACGGTCTCGGTTAAAACCAATCCGAGCCCAGCCACCCAGCAGCAAGGCCTTAGGTAAAGCTAACACAGAGCTAGCCCTCGGGTAAAGCCATCACGAGGCCGACCCTTAGGTAAAGTAACCCCGGAATAGCTCCGTTGGTGGGGGTAACTTTTGGAAAGATTTAACGGTTATCTGATGACGTATCAGCGCTTGAGCGAGTCTAGGCACGTAGTAGGCATACCCTAACTAGAGTGTACCCTAAATAAATTGGCTGATGCAGGGCAAGGGGCAAACCTGCAGAGTTAACACACTATCTTGGAGGTAGATCCACCCAAACCTCAGGCATAGCATCCCTGCAGCGGGGATTTAACCAACCCAAGGCAGGCCCTTAAGTAAAGCCCCCTGAAGAAAAGGCTTAAGGTAAAGCTACCTTGGAGCCTGGTCTTAGGTAAAGCCTCTTTGGAGGTAGACTTTAAGTAAAGCTACCCAAGAGTCTGGCCAGGATGGTTGCTATATCAATTACAACCTATCGACCAAGACAAACACCTCCACCAAGTCCTAGGTAAAGCCATCCAGGTGTCAGACCATAGGTAAAGTAACCGAGGAGTCGGGCCTGAGGTAAAGCCAGCCATTCCCTAGGTAAAGCTACCATTGAGGCAGACCATCGGTAAAGCTACCATGGAGTCGGGGCCTAGGTAAAGCTACCATGGAGTTAGACCATAGGTAAAGCAAACACGGAGCAAGGACTCAGGTAAAAGCCATCTCGAAGCCAGCCGATAGGTAAAGTAACCCTGGATTCAGGCATCAAGTGGGGGTGGTTATCAAATAATATATGAAATTACCAAAAAATGATCGGTTAGATCAAACGACCAACGACCTACATAGAGTTCAAATAGTCAACAAGTTGAATCGACCAATCACAACGCGGGGGCCCGGTAGGCCTACGTAAACGGTCAATGTAAGACGAGAAGGCCTATATAACGTGTTAAACCAATATATATGACAGCCCACATAATGTGTTAAACAAATATGCAAGCCTACATACATACTATGCTAGGCCGACTTACTATGTCGGTAAATCACTGGCCAAAGCCTATATGACCCGAGCTATTTACACCTCGTCTATCAGGTAGAACCTGGCAACCGTATAATATGGGGAGTACTATAAGGTATAGCTAAACCAATATATACGATAGCCCACATAATGTGTTAAACAAATACGCAAGCTTGCATACATACTATGCTAGGCCTACATACATGAATCCCTAAATGCGCCTACTATGTCGGTAAATCACTGGCCACAGCCTATATGAACAGAGATAGTTTCACCTCATATATCTGGTAGAACCTGGCAATCGTATAATATGGGAAGTACTATAAGGTACATCTACCAATGCATAACCTATCAAGCCCATGACGGTCAACAAATATTACAATATAATTAAAAAAACGTTACGCAACCTATATATACATACAGTGCTAAGCCAACATTCAGGCATATATACTTTGTTAAACCAGCATGCAATTTACTCTAAATAGCCATAACGGTGTTAAACCAATATGCAGGTTAACCCATATACATCCTGTATTAGGCCAATATTCCCGTTACCCACATATGCCTATATAATATGTTAAGCCTGGATGAATGATATCTTATATAGTGTGTTAAACAAAAACGCTTGTAAACCCACATAAATAATATGCTAAGCCTACATACTGTGCTAAACAGATACGCGTGTAAACTCACATAAATACAATGCTAACCAACATGGATGCTATCCTACATAGGCTTATATACTATGTTAGGCCTGGATACGTGATTGCCCCATATAGTGTGTTAAATAAATATGCGTGTAAACCAAATAAATACTCTGGTAAGCCAACATGCATGCTATCATAGATAGGCGTATATACTATGTTAGGCCTACATATCGCGTTAAACAAACATGTGTAAGCCACCATACATATTATGCTAAGCCGACTTACACGAATCCCTAAATGTGCCCGCTATGTCGGTAAACCACTGGCCAAAGCCTATATGATCTGAGCTATTTTCACCTTGTCTATCAGGTAGAACCAGGCAATCGAATAATATGGGAAGTACTATAGGGTACATCTACCAATGCATAACCTATCACGCCCATGACGGTCAACAAATACTACAATATAATTTAAAAAAGTTACGCAACCTATATACATACAGTGCTAAGCCAACATTCAGGCATATATACTATGTTATACCAGCATGCAATATAATCTACATAGCCATATATACGCTGTTAAACCAATATGTAGGTTAACCTATATACACCCTGTATTAGGCCAATATCCCCGTTACCCGCATAGGCCTATATAATATGTTAAGCCCGTATAAGTGATTGCCCTTATAGTGTGTTCAATAAATATGCGTGTAAACCAAATAAATACTCTGGTAAGCCAACATGTATGCTATCATAGATAGGCGTATATACTATGTTAGGCCTACATATCGCGTTAAACAAACATGTGTAAGCCACCATACATATTATGCTAAGCCGACAAGGGCCTACAAATTGTAACACATTATATCCACTGCATAGGTTAGCTAAACGGCTATCACACACTATCCTACAGGTACCACATAATACCTGATCAATAACACATAGTATCCAATGCATAGCCTGACGAAGGTTTAATATATAGTATCCAGAGGCCTCGCTAACGATTAACACGTTGTATCCATAAGGCCTACTATGTCGGTAAACCACAGGCCCAGGCTTATATGATCAGAGTCCGACACACAATTTCACCCCGTCTATCAGGTAGAACCTCGGGCAGGCGGCTGTATAATACGGGAAGTACTATATCGTATAGCTAACAATGCATAACCTATCACGCCCATGACGGTCAGCAAATACTACAATATAATCAAAAAAAGTCGCGCAACCTATATACATACAGTGCTAACCAATATAGGCATATATACTATGTTAAACCAGCATGCAATATACTCTAAATAGCCATATATACGCTGTTAAACAAATATGCGTGTAAACCTACATAAATACTATGGTAAGCCAACATGCATGCTATCATACTATGTTAAGCCCAAATACATAATAGAATACATAATGTGTTAATCATATTATGTGTGTAAGCCAGCATAGATATTATGCTAAGAAGACATGGACCTACAAAGTATAACACATTATATTCGGTGCATAGTTTAGCTAATGGATATCACACACCAACCTACAAGCTGCCCACAAATTACCACATAATACCTGATACATAGCCCGGATAATCATTAACGCATAGCGGCCGATGCAAGTCATGACTAGGGCTAACACAACATATTCAAACCATAGCCTGACTAGGGCTAACACATAGTATCCGATGAGAAGTATGAATACATAATATCCGTTGCATAGCTCGGCTAAAGTTCGTCATATAGCACCCGAAGTATAGCTTGACAAACACACAGCATTTCATGAGCGGCGTGATATAAGGTAACACATAGTATCCGATACACAACCTAGGATCGAATATGACGTCATCCAGGTGGAGAACAAGATGGTGGCAATGTTGATACCGACTTCAAAAGGGCTATGGCCTGTGTAGGCCAGATCAAATAACCAACGTTTCAACTAAACTACTGTCATACGCGTAGTTTAACCAACCAACATACGTGAAGTTCAAACGAACAGCATTGACACCAAGTCCAAATAGGCTATGGCGGCTATGCCCAGATCAGCGTTTCAGCTAATCAAAATGAAAAACTTACGCTAATCAACCAACATCTACACCGAAGTCAAATGGGTTATGGTTAGTGAAGGCACCGACAAAAGCTTTAAGCCCTAGACATAATTATAGCTATCAACGCGTACCAAAATAGCTATGCAGAAACCGTCAAGGCCATTACACATATTGTCCAGGTATGTTCTCCATCAAACCGGGACTTTAGACACCATCTCTGTAAAACAGCTAACAAATTATACTCTACCACAATAGCTATGTCAAAACTGTTACCGGCTCATAATCTAAGACAATGGTTACGTAACGCCCTTTATCAATTTAAGACCTTAAGCGATATCTTCGTAAAGACAGCCACAATAGTTACGTTAAAAAGAGCTACCGCCGCTCACCCTACCATAATAGCTACGTACAGACGGCTAATATTGTATAACCTATCACAAGACTTATGTAAAAACAGCTATGCATAACCTGTCACACAATAACTGCGTAAAGGCAGCTAACAATGCCTACCCCTTTAAAATAGCTACGAAAAGATAACAACCAATACATACCCTATCATAATAGCTATGTAAAGACAGGTAAAGATGCATAACCTAACTCAGTAATGATTGGTATTAAATAATGAACCATTACACTAGCCACGTAAAGACAGCTACCAACATCACAATAGCTACGTAAAAACAGTTATCGATCCGTGACCAAGATAATACTTACGTAAGATCTATATCAGTGCTAAGACAATAACACCGTAAGGACAAACCTACCACTTCATGAACTACGACAACAGCAAGGTGTGGACGGCTACCAATACATTACTTATCACAGCTACCAACACATAACTCGGCACACTAGCTAAGTAAATAGCGCTACGATTGAATAGCCTATCACACAGGCTAATTGAGGGTCACTAACTAAACCATCACAATATCTCTGTACATGGCAGATGGCGTGATGATCCTCATCTTTATCGCACACCTAACAGTAGGTTAGAAGCACGCTGGCTAGCTTAGGTTAGTGGGTTGAAAATAATTTTTTCTAAAAACTACACCTCTAGACGTGGTTGAACACCCAACAGTAGGTTAGGTTAGAAGCACTCTGGCTAGTTTAGGTTAGTGGGTTGAAAATAATTTTTTCTAAAAACTACCCCTCTAGACGTGGTTGAACCCTCCCCCCAAGGCTACGATCAAGGTCACTTCGACCGCCTGCATCATCCAAAACCACCCCTAACTTTCAAAGGTTGGTCGTATCTCCATCACGGGCATCACTGACCTGTTGTTGTAGAAGTTAGGGGTGGTTTTGGATGATGCAGGCGGTCGATGTGACCTTGATCGTAGCCTTGGGGGAGGGTTCAACCACGTCTAGAGGGGTAGTTTTTAGAAAAAAATATTTTCAACCCACTAACCTAAGCTAGCCAGAGTGCTTCTAACCTAACCTACTGTTGGGTGTTCAACCACGTCTAGAGGGGTAGTTTTTAGAAAAAATTATTTTCAACCCACTAACCTAAGCTAGCCAGCGTGCTTCTAACCTACTGTTAGGTGTGCGATAAAGATGAGGATCATCACGCCATCTGCCATGTACAGAGATATTGTGATGGTTTAGTTAGTGACCCTCAATTAGCCTGTGTGATAGGCTATTCAATCGTAGCGCTATTTACTTAGCTAGTGTGCCGAGTTATGTGTTGGTAGCTGTGATAAGTAATGTATTGGTAGCCGTCCACACCTTGCTGTTGTCGTAGTTCATGAAGTGGTAGGTTTTCCTTACGGAGTTATTGTCTTAGCACTGATATAGATCTTACGTAAGTATTATCTTGGTCACGGATCGATAACTGTTTTTACGTAGCTATTGTGATGTTGGTAGCTGTCTTTACGTGGCTAGTGTAATGGTTCATTATTTAATACCAATCATTACTGAGTTAGGTTATGCATCTTTACCTGTCTTTACATAGCTATTATGATAGGGTATGTATTGGTTGTTATCTTTTCGTAGCTATTTTAAAGGGGTAGGCATTGTTAGCTGCCTTTACGCAGTTATTGTGTGACAGGTTATGCATAGCTGTTTTTACATAAGTCTTGTGATAGGTTATACAATATTAGCCGTCTGTACGTAGCTATTATGGTAGGGTGAGCGGCGGTAGCTCTTTTTAACGTAACTATTGTGGCTGTCTTTACGAAGATATCGCTTAAGGTCTTAAATTGATAAAGGGCGTTACGTAACCATTGTCTTAGATTATGAGCCGGTAACAGTTTTGACATAGCTATTGTGGTAGAGTATAATTTGTTAGCTGTTTTACAGAGATGGTGTCTAAAGTCCCGGTTTGATGGAGAACATACCTGGACAATATGTGTAATGGCCTTGACGGTTTCTGCATAGCTATTTTGGTACGCGTTGATAGCTATAATTATGTCTAGGGCTTAAAGCTTTTGTCGGTGCCTTCACTAACCATAACCCATTTGACTTCGGTGTAGATGTTGGTTGATTAGCGTAAGTTTTTCATTTTGATTAGCTGAAACGCTGATCTGGGCATAGCCGCCATAGCCTATTTGGACTTGGTGTCAATGCTGTTCGTTTGAACTTCACGTATGTTGGTTGGTTAAACTACGCGTATGACAGTAGTTTAGTTGAAACGTTGGTTATTTGATCTGGCCTACACAGGCCATAGCCCTTTTGAAGTCGGTATCAACATTGCCACCATCTTGTTCTCCACCTGGATGACGTCATATTCGATCCTAGGTTGTGTATCGGATACTATGTGTTACCTTATATCACGCCGCTCATGAAATGCTGTGTGTTTGTCAAGCTATACTTCGGGTGCTATATGACGAACTTTAGCCGAGCTATGCAACGGATATTATGTATTCATACTTCTCATCGGATACTATGTGTTAGCCCTAGTCAGGCTATGGTTTGAATATGTTGTGTTAGCCCTAGTCATGACTTGCATCGGCCGCTATGCGTTAATGATTATCCGGGCTATGTATCAGGTATTATGTGGTAATTTGTGGGCAGCTTGTAGGTTGGTGTGTGATATCCATTAGCTAAACTATGCACCGAATATAATGTGTTATACTTTGTAGGTCCATGTCTTCTTAGCATAATATCTATGCTGGCTTACACACATAATATGATTAACACATTATGTATTCTATTATGTATTTGGGCTTAACATAGTATGATAGCATGCATGTTGGCTTACCATAGTATTTATGTAGGTTTACACGCATATTTGTTTAACAGCGTATATATGGCTATTTAGAGTATATTGCATGCTGGTTTAACATAGTATATATGCCTATATTGGTTAGCACTGTATGTATATAGGTTGCGCGACTTTTTTTGATTATATTGTAGTATTTGCTGACCGTCATGGGCGTGATAGGTTATGCATTGTTAGCTATACGATATAGTACTTCCCGTATTATACAGCCGCCTGCCCGAGGTTCTACCTGATAGACGGGGTGAAATTGTGTGTCGGACTCTGATCATATAAGCCTGGGCCTGTGGTTTACCGACATAGTAGGCCTTATGGATACAACGTGTTAATCGTTAGCGAGGCCTCTGGATACTATATATTAAACCTTCGTCAGGCTATGCATTGGATACTATGTGTTATTGATCAGGTATTATGTGGTACCTGTAGGATAGTGTGTGATAGCCGTTTAGCTAACCTATGCAGTGGATATAATGTGTTACAATTTGTAGGCCCTTGTCGGCTTAGCATAATATGTATGGTGGCTTACACATGTTTGTTTAACGCGATATGTAGGCCTAACATAGTATATACGCCTATCTATGATAGCATACATGTTGGCTTACCAGAGTATTTATTTGGTTTACACGCATATTTATTGAACACACTATAAGGGCAATCACTTATACGGGCTTAACATATTATATAGGCCTATGCGGGTAACGGGGATATTGGCCTAATACAGGGTGTATATAGGTTAACCTACATATTGGTTTAACAGCGTATATATGGCTATGTAGATTATATTGCATGCTGGTATAACATAGTATATATGCCTGAATGTTGGCTTAGCACTGTATGTATATAGGTTGCGTAACTTTTTTAAATTATATTGTAGTATTTGTTGACCGTCATGGGCGTGATAGGTTATGCATTGGTAGATGTACCCTATAGTACTTCCCATATTATTCGATTGCCTGGTTCTACCTGATAGACAAGGTGAAAATAGCTCAGATCATATAGGCTTTGGCCAGTGGTTTACCGACATAGCGGGCACATTTAGGGATTCGTGTAAGTCGGCTTAGCATAATATGTATGGTGGCTTACACATGTTTGTTTAACGCGATATGTAGGCCTAACATAGTATATACGCCTATCTATGATAGCATGCATGTTGGCTTACCAGAGTATTTATTTGGTTTACACGCATATTTATTTAACACACTATATGGGGCAATCACGTATCCAGGCCTAACATAGTATATAAGCCTATGTAGGATAGCATCCATGTTGGTTAGCATTGTATTTATGTGAGTTTACACGCGTATCTGTTTAGCACAGTATGTAGGCTTAGCATATTATTTATGTGGGTTTACAAGCGTTTTTGTTTAACACACTATATAAGATATCATTCATCCAGGCTTAACATATTATATAGGCATATGTGGGTAACGGGAATATTGGCCTAATACAGGATGTATATGGGTTAACCTGCATATTGGTTTAACACCGTTATGGCTATTTAGAGTAAATTGCATGCTGGTTTAACAAAGTATATATGCCTGAATGTTGGCTTAGCACTGTATGTATATATAGGTTGCGTAACGTTTTTTTAATTATATTGTAATATTTGTTGACCGTCATGGGCTTGATAGGTTATGCATTGGTAGATGTACCTTATAGTACTTCCCATATTATACGATTGCCAGGTTCTACCAGATATATGAGGTGAAACTATCTCTGTTCATATAGGCTGTGGCCAGTGATTTACCGACATAGTAGGCGCATTTAGGGATTCATGTATGTAGGCCTAGCATAGTATGTATGCAAGCTTGCGTATTTGTTTAACACATTATGTGGGCTATCGTATATATTGGTTTAGCTATACCTTATAGTACTCCCCATATTATACGGTTGCCAGGTTCTACCTGATAGACGAGGTGTAAATAGCTCGGGTCATATAGGCTTTGGCCAGTGATTTACCGACATAGTAAGTCGGCCTAGCATAGTATGTATGTAGGCTTGCATATTTGTTTAACACATTATGTGGGCTGTCATATATATTGGTTTAACACGTTATATAGGCCTTCTCGTCTTACATTGACCGTTTACGTAGGCCTACCGGGCCCCCGCGTTGTGATTGGTCGATTCAACTTGTTGACTATTTGAACTCTATGTAGGTCGTTGGTCGTTTGATCTAACCGATCATTTTTTGGTAATTTCATATATTATTTGATAACCACCCCCACTTGATGCCTGAATCCAGGGTTACTTTACCTATCGGCTGGCTTCGAGATGGCTTTTACCTGAGTCCTTGCTCCGTGTTTGCTTTACCTATGGTCTAACTCCATGGTAGCTTTACCTAGGCCCCGACTCCATGGTAGCTTTACCGATGGTCTGCCTCAATGGTAGCTTTACCTAGGGAATGGCTGGCTTTACCTCAGGCCCGACTCCTCGGTTACTTTACCTATGGTCTGACACCTGGATGGCTTTACCTAGGACTTGGTGGAGGTGTTTGTCTTGGTCGATAGGTTGTAATTGATATAGCAACCATCCTGGCCAGACTCTTGGGTAGCTTTACTTAAAGTCTACCTCCAAAGAGGCTTTACCTAAGACCAGGCTCCAAGGTAGCTTTACCTTAAGCCTTTTCTTCAGGGGGCTTTACTTAAGGGCCTGCCTTGGGTTGGTTAAATCCCCGCTGCAGGGATGCTATGCCTGAGGTTTGGGTGGATCTACCTCCAAGATAGTGTGTTAACTCTGCAGGTTTGCCCCTTGCCCTGCATCAGCCAATTTATTTAGGGTACACTCTAGTTAGGGTATGCCTACTACGTGCCTAGACTCGCTCAAGCGCTGATACGTCATCAGATAACCGTTAAATCTTTCCAAAAGTTACCCCCACCACCGGAGCTATTCCGGGGTTACTTTACCTAAGGGTCGGCCTCGTGATGGCTTTACCCGAGGGCTAGCTCTGTGTTAGCTTTACCTAAGGCCTTGCTGCTGGGTGGCTGGGCTCGGATTGGTTTTAACCGAGACCGTGCTCCGTGTTACCTCAAGCGCGGTTTCGGGAGTGATTTTTGCCTAGGTCAACGAACATTTTTGGTAGACTTTAGCCACAGCGGTTGATGACACCGTTCAAACCTTGGGTAATCACACCACCGTATGCGTTGTGTTGCATAGTTGGAGCGTCGGTCGTTTGATCTAACCGATAATTTTTTGACAATTTCATTTGATAACCACCACCCCCGCCTAATGCCTGATTCCAGGGTTACCTAGGTTGGCCTTACCTTGCTCTTACCTAAGGCCTAGCTGCTGGGTGGCTGGGCTCGGTTTGGCTTTAACCGATAGCGTGCTCCATATTGGCTCTACCTTGGCGGGTTTAACTGATGCCCGGGTGGATTTTACCTAGGACCCCGATTATTTTTGGCAATCTAAAAACAGGTGAAACCACCCGCACAACGGCCCATAATAGACTTTAACCATACCATATACGGTCATTTGATCCAACCGATCGATTTTCGGCAATTTCATATTTTTTGTAAAAACTACCCCTAGGTGAACCAGCCCCCGCAACGGTCCAAAAAGGGCTCTAGACATATCCTGTACTGTCTGTTGATCCATCCGATCGATTTTCGGCATTTTCATATTTCATTTAAAAAACTACCCCTAGGTGAAACTACCCCTCAGCAGCCCGTATTAGACCCTAAACTCACCCTATCGGTCAAGACACATTTTTCAAAAATTTTATCGAAAACTACCCCCCACCCCCACTCCACCCCCGGAGCATCCCCCGCGTATGGTCCTGAACGTAGCCGAGGTCACCCCCACACGTAGGTTAGGTTAGGTTTGATCAAATTTGGCTAGCTTAGGTTAGTTGGCTGGAATTTATTTTTTTTCGAAAAACAACCCGCCACCCCTCTGGACGTGTTCAAAACCACCCCTAAGGCTTGGATCAGGGTCGCGACGTCCGCCCACATCATCCGAAACTACCCCTATAGTCCTAGGTTACGTAGCGGCCGAGTTTTTTTTTTTTTCGAAAAACTACCCCCCACCCCTCTGAATGTGGTCGAAACCGCCCCTTGGTCTAGGGTCAAGGCCGGGGTGACCTTGAGCATCATCCAAAACTACCCCTATAGTCCTAGGTTACGTGGAGGCCGAGTTAGGGGTGGCTGTGCTAGGGTAAGCCACTTCCTACTCCTCTACCCCCCCGTTTCGCCTATTGCGGTCCACTCTACCTCCAATCTTGCCTATTGCTATCCCCTCTACTTCCCATTTCGAATATTTCGATCACCTCTACCTTTCGCCTGGCCTATTGCGATTCCCTCTGCTTCCCACCTCGCTTATTGCAATCTCTCAAGACCAAGTGAATTCTTAAATGAGGGCGATAGTAAGCGATTCTTTCCGCATGACACCGTGCTCATGCTTTACCACCCTCACATCTCAGATTTTCTGCGATGATCAATATGAATACACAGAGTTTATTAATCCAGGAAGAGCGAATCTAAAAATGAGATAGGTCGTTGTGTTTCTTGCTGGCTCGGAACCCTGCTGACGCGATTCATTACGTGCAGGTGGTGTAATGGAATATCTCATAAGTTCCATTATCTTTACGAGCGAAACATTTTTTCCACCCCTCTCGCTGCAATGTTACTGAAGCCGGTAATATGATTTCACGGGTGGTTTATACAAAAAAAAGCAATCGGCAAAACATTGTTAAATATAACTAGCTTTATTAGCAATACACACTACAGTGCAATTTAGTCGTTATTTTGAGGCAGTTTACTTTTGTCGTAAAATTTAATAAGTTTTAAATCTCTCCAAGAAAAAGTAA
>JBAIZL010000003.1:68966119-68991119 GCA_036971475.1 Prosapia bicincta
TAATAGAATAATTTATTGAATTATAGAATTCAAAGCTCATCGTGGTCAAATAGTACCAAAATCATCTTCATCAGGAATAATATATATATATATATATATATATATATATATATATATATATATATATATATCGCAATATGTATTCTTGTGTATTAATAAAGATCGTGAATAAAATACCTTTTATTCATCCACTCAGGTTCAAATTCATTTTTTCAGACTTGTTGTAGATGAGAGTTGATGTTAATACAGTTTTTTCATAGATATGATAAATCGCAATACAAATAATTCAACATAACCATAATAATAAATTATGTATTTTAATCTAATTTTTTATAATAAAACATATTTAAGCACGTTTGATTGTTAAAAAAAACTGATTTCATTTAAATATGTTAAAAAAATTGCATTAATCAAATTAATGGTTTTTTCATATAAAATTGTTACCTCTTTAATTCTAATGTTTTTCAATTTTACTATTAGTTTACACTGTCATTATATGCTCGTATTTATTTTGTTCAAAATTTCGGTCGTTTTTAAAATACTTTTAATTCATCCACACAAGTTCCAATTCATTTTTTTAGACTTCTTGTGGATAAAAATTGGTGTTAATACAGTTTTTATATTTATTTATTTATAATTAAATTTAATAAGGATTTCATTTTAGTTTTATATGGTAGGAAAGCCTTTTCTCAAAAGGGGAAAGTTATACAATATATTTACTCCGTCACTGTTATTAGACTTAAAATATGTAATAACATATGATTTCATAAAACAGCTGATTTTATGTATAGATTATGTGGTAGAACACCTGTTTCAACGCATAGGTTATGCTAGTTTATTTATGTTACTAGTCTATTTATTTATTAAAAAGTAACTCAAATATTTTTTTTCTCTGTTGATCTAAGTAGGAATTGACTTTAAAAGATTGTTTATATTACATGTTATTAGGAATATTGAAAAGTAGGAATTATTTCTGTACGTTTAAAACAAGGAAATTTATCCTAAATTTTCGTTGTTTGCTGCGAGTTAGTGTGTTTAGATTAAACGCAATGTTTAACTTTGCATTTAATATTTTAGTTATTTTATTTTAATGTAATGTTGTGATTGTATCGAGTCAATGCATGGAATGTTGTGTAATATTTTGTTAACAAGTGGGTCAGGCGCGTTCATTGAGTGGGCGTGCGCGCGCATCGTGGCGTGGGTGGGCGCGGGTAGCCGAGACTCGCGCCTCTCTCGGCTTAGTGCTCCCGATGTGTTCCTGACCTGACCTGTGTCATGCTGTTAAGTGTCGGCCGTAGGTTCACGTTACACAGTCACTGCTAAACACTCGACCGTCTCAGGACTTCGCGTCAATACGATCCGGGGCCTGCAGTACACGATGGCGGCTGGCATTGGCGGAGCGTTGTTGATAGGAGCCGGTATCGTCCTACTCTTGGCCATACTCAAGCTCAGTGACGGCTCTTTATTACTAGCCGGACCGCCCGGGATCAACATCTCGCCAGAACCAGATGCGCCTCCTGAATCTCAGCACAAGTATCGACAGAGGAAGACCGAGAGGTGGTTCCTCTACGACTCGGGACACGGGAACGGATTTGTCGAGTTAGAGAATATACCGCCACGGTCGCCGCTGTCGTCCTTTAAGAGCGAGAGGCGAAGGAGCCATGAGAAGATACCGCCAGGTCTTCCTCCCCCGTGGAAGAAACGTGATCACCAGGAAGAGCACGCGGCAGAAGGTGGGGGGAAGGAGTCCTCCAAGTCGACTCAGGGAGATGCCTCTGATTTTATCACCCGCTCCTCGCGGGCTCGAGATGGTACCGCTCCCTTTGATGTCCCAATGATTGGTGAGTCTCAACTCTTATTCAAAATTATAATCCAAATATTAGATTTGAAGCATTTTTCTCCATTAAAAGAAATTACCAATTTAAATAGCCACAACTAATAAAGAAAATCAAATTATATTTATATTTAAAAGTCAAGAAATTAATTAACTAAACTTGTTTTAAAGTAAAACTAATTTTTCTACACTTTAAGTATATACAATACCAAGAGCACAGTGGTCAGTATAGTTTGAAAATTATAGTTTTCTAGATTGTAATTTGAATTAGGACCTTCTAACTTCTGATGATAAAATGTTCATCGAAATGGACATAAAGATTTAACCTTAGGTAACTTGTAATATTAGTTATGTTTTAATATTTTTGTGGGATTGGGTGGTTTCCTAATATTTTTATTTTAACTATTAAGTATATTTGACTTACGTTTTATACAAAGATTTTTAGTTATTTAATTAAAGTCATTATTTGTTGAAAGCGAAATCTGTTGTAATATTATTGATATGTTTTGTTTGGAAATTTTTATATTGTTTTTTTATTTATCGATATTTATTGATATTTTAAAAAAATGTTATCTGCATAAGTGTACCGTTAGCAGCCCATTTATAACAACTAAACGCTGTCTTTTATTACAACTACACTTCAAATATTTAAACATCTATTTTCAATAGTGAATTATATTATTATTTTTAAAGGTTATAACTTTTAAATAGAGTTAATTAAATTCAACTCTATTTATAATCAGAATTACAATATTATTTGTAATAGTATCTGAGTGGATTTTAATTGTTTTAAAACATTTAAAACACTTTTGAATGTAGCTTACTAATTTTGTTTTTAATTTTGAAAACCTTGTTCCAAGAAACTATTTTTTCTTGACATTTTAACTCGAGAGTACTTCACAAACTAATCGCTGCAAAATTTTAGTTTTAAGAGCAGTTTTAAAAGTACACACTAGTGACTAGAAGTAGTGTCGCGAGTCTCACAGTTGTTGACCCTGTATTGATTATGGCTTTTATTAACTTTGTCAGGCCCCTTTGATGGTCTATTTCTGAACCGTGTAATTCAGAGAATTATTCATAATTTTATAAGGAATATCGTGCAGTGATATATTTAGAATAAATTCTATTTTGGTAACAGTGTATTTATATATACAAAATTGCAATAATGGGAAAGCATTTCTGTTATTTCTGAAATATCTGTTTAAAGCTCAGTTTTGTTCGTTTCACTGTGTTACACAGCGCCTGAGTACGTTGTGTTGGGTTAGGGCACCCGAGCGCGAGGATACCTCTTCTTACTGATTTATTCCTGATAATACTTAGCAATGACAGTTTTCCTCGTTGCATCTTTTTCTCTTTCCTTCTCTTCTTTCACGCCCTTTTTATGCTCTCTCTCATACGGGTTGTATCACCATAATGACTCTGGCAAAGACTACACGGTCCGCACTTGAGGAAGAACCTTATAACTAATTCTTTCCTTCAACTATCCGGACATTACTTCCATAGTTTACAACAATTTTCACCCATTGCAAACACACGAGAAGTATCACCATAATGACTGTGGCCAAGACTACACGGACCGCACTTCAGGAAGAACCTTATAACTAATTCTTTCCTTCAACTATCCGGACATAACGTCCATAGTTTACAACAATTTTCACCCACTGCAAAAGCCAAGCCGGGTAGATTTCCAACGGTATATTTTGCAAAGGTATATTCCTACGACAAAAATATTTCACACATAGTTCTGTATATTAAAAAAAAAAAACATTTCATCAATAGGAGAATAATAAATGTAGTGCATTCGTGAATGGTTCAGTGAAATTATTATTATTTTTAATACAAGAACACTACTAATATTAAAATTATGTTAAAACAAGTGACAAATAATTCTTTTATTCAATTTTTACTTAGGTAAATAAAACCTTATTTTAGTTACTTTTTAATTAATAATTACAATTATAAATATATATACATAAAACAGAATTACATTTAAAGTATGAAAATAAGAAGGGAAATAATTATTAAAAATAATTCATTAAATAAGCTTAATAAATACTATTTAAAAAGAAAACCGTATTGGGTGGATGAATAAAAAATATTTTACTACCAACTATAAATTTGAACAAGAAATTTATAAATGTATATATATATATATATATATGTGTGTGTGTGTGTAAATGGATATTCCTGAGGAAATAAAACCATTCTATCTAGAAAAGATGAAAAAATATATAGAACATTCTAGAAGCATCCATGCTGGATGCCAGGTTACATTTCTCAAAACCATATTAGCCACAGAGTAGTTCGTTTGCCGTATGTTTTTACCAATCTATTGAAACTTTATATAATCTGTCTATAAATAACTGATACGATTATATGTATAGCCTAATAAAAACACCTTTATAACTACTGAATACCCGGTTACAATGCGCAATACCACATTAGTCATAGAGTGGTTCTATAGTAGCATTATGTTATCCTCCGTTACCTATCTGTTTAATCTCTTATATATTTCTATTACGAAAAGAGCTTATTACAATTATATAAAGGGCTTTATAGGCTTACCCTAGCTACTACTGCATACACGCTTACATAGTGTAGTGCCATATAAGTCATAAAGTGGCTTTATAGTAGCATTATCTTACCTGCAGTGGGATCTTACCTATCTGTTCAGGGATTTATATAATTCTCTTACGAAGATATAAAATTATATAAAGAGCCTTATAGATCCTTCCTAGAAACTACTGTATATCCTGTAATCTTGCGAAATTATATATTAGTCATAGAGTGGCACTATAGTAGCAGTATTTTTTTTTTATTAACTTGGGAGGGAGTTTAAATTGCCCGAAGCACCGCTACCTTAGATATATTGTACTTAGCTCCCTGATCTAGTCAAAGAGCCCCTTCCGTCTTACCAGGTTTAGAAGTTTCCTGACTAGTGTTTTACCTTCAGCATCCTCTTCCAGAGCTGTGCTATCACCAAAGATGTTGAAGCGCCTCTCGGCAAGAGCTTCACATCTATAAATGATGTGTGTGGCGGTCTCCAGTTCTTGCCCGCATAATCTGCACACTGGTTTATCTTTGAAGATACCCGTATTATGCAGATGTTTGCTTAGTCCACAGTGTCCCGTGAGTAGACCTGTGGCTATCCTCAATTCCTGCCTAGACAGATAGATGAGACTCACCTGCAGCCCCAAGGATGGTTTTCTAAGGGTTAGCTTACTGTGTCTCATTCCTTCAGCCCTGACCCAGTGCTCACAGTGTCTATCAGCCATCCACCTTCGCACTGCAATCTTGACCATGGATTTGGAAATACCTACCGCCGGCTCCGGTCCAATTAGGGGAGTTGAAGACCCATCTCTGGCCAGTGCATCTTCGGCTTCATTTCCAAATATTCCCCTATGCCCTGGCACCCAACCTATCTTGATTTGATTGTAACCTTGCCAGGGCTTGTAGGTTATTAAGGCACTCCCTGACTATGGCCGAGGTGACCACATGTCCGTTTAGTGCATTAATTGCTGCCTGACTGTCAGAGAAAATAGCAATCCGGGTCCTGTGTATTCCCCTTCTCGCTATCTCTCCCAGACAGGCATTTATAGCTTATATTTCGGCCTGAAAGACAGAAGTATGCCTCCCCAAGGAAAAAACTAGTTTTGCCCTTGGGTTTTTACAATACACCCCCGCTCCAGTGCCGAAGTCCACCTTGAAGACATCTGTGTACCAGATCTGAGCTCCCGATGTTCCTGACCCTGACCATTCCATCATATTTTGGTGGGCCTGTTCAGGTGCAAACGTCCGAGTAAGGTGATCACTGCCTATCTCTAAGACAGGTTCTTTGACCACGCACTCGATACTCATATGTCCCGAAACATCTGGGAGATTATCCCAGTTGTTCGAGTATGCAATCTCCATGCTGGAGTTTGGTGCTCGTGGTTGATTGCTTCCCACCTGTTGCACCTCACCCCTCACAACATTCAAGCCCTGGGTGTTAACATGCTCGGTTCGGTTTGGCCTCCCCTGCGTTGTGTGCTCAGGATTATTGACCCTCCCGCTGCTCTCGCCTGATCTCTTCTGAGCCGCCTTCTGGCCGCTCCACTCATACGCTTTGTCCGTAGAGATAGCGTGCTCAACTCTACAACCATTTCACTGGTTTCTGCAGCTTGGTAGCCGCCTCCGCACGACCAGTGGTGGTTGCCGTTGACACATATGCTACAGACTCACGGTTTGCCGCTTCATTGGCTCCCGCTGTCTGTGCAGACTCTATATCAATTTGTGTACTTACTTGGTCCATTAGCTTCCCAAGTATGGGGGAAAGAACGGTCAACCAGGGCAGAACCCCCACTGCCATGGCAAGACAACATACAATGAGGTATTGTCTGGTTCCTCAAGGGGATCGTATGCTACTGCATTTTATACCCTGCAGCCATTCATCCATCAGCACGATGCCTCCCACCTTGGATTGGGTATTCAGTCACTGACCTTGAAGCACACCCCCTGTTCAGGACATTATTAACTGTTGCTCATTAAGCGAACAGCCTGCTTTACTCTCTTTTGGTACAACTACGTCGATAGGGTAGTTTCCCGCCCATACTTCACAGCCGCATTGCTTTTGGTTCACCTAGGAGGTGAGAGTAGCATTGTGAGGACTTAATTCCCAACTACCCCAGTCCCCAGTCAGAGCAGTTATTTCTACCACACCCAACCGGTCGACTGACGAGGAGGGATAATTCCTCACCTTTGAACTATTGCCTTGGTCCGGGCCTGCTTATTCAGAAACCTTCCGGAATCCTTACTCACAAGTAACCTACATATCTGTAGCCCGTTCCAATATCCGCCACCCGTGCACCCGCCCAGTTGCTAAGGCAAGCTAACTGGGTAGTAGCAGTATTAGGCAATTATATAATTCTATTACGAAAATATAACACTATACGAATTGCCTAATCTGTTGAAGCAATTATATATTTCTATTACGAAAAGATAAAACTATATAAAGATCCTTATAGAACCATCCGAGCAACTACTGCATACCCAGTTAAAATGCGCAGTACCATAAAAATCACAAAGTGGCGCTATAGTAGTAGTATGTTACCCTCAGTTACAAATATATTGAGGCAATTAAATAATTCTAATATGAAAACATAAAAATATATAATGAGGCTTACAGAATCATTCTAGAGAAATACTGCATGCCCAGTTACATTGCGCAATACCATATTAATCACGGGAGTGGCGCTATAGTAGCAGTATGTTACCATCAGTTACAAATAAATTGAGGCAAATAAATAATTCTATTATGAAAACATAAAAATATATAATGAGGCTTATAGAATCGTTCTAGAGAACTACTGCATGCCCAGTTACATTGCGCAATACCATATTAATCACGGGAGTGGCGCTATAGTAGCAGTATGTTACCCTCAGTTACAAATATATTGAGGCAAATAAATAATTCTATTATGAAAACATAAAAATATATAATGAGGCTTACAGAATCATTCTAGAGAAATACTGCATGGCCAGTTACATTGCGCAATACCATATTAATCACGGGAGTGGCGCTATAGTAGCAGTATGTTATCCTCAGTTACAAATATTTGGAGGCAATTAAATAATTCTATTATGAAAACATAAAAATATATAATGAGACTTATAGAATCATTCTAGAGAACTACTGCATGGCCAGTTACATTGCGCAATACCATATTAATCACGGGAGTGGCGCTATAGTAGCAGTATGTTACCCTCAGTTACAAATATATTGAGGCAAATAGATAATTCTATTATGAAAACATAAAAATATATAATGAGGCTTATAGAATCATTCTAGAGAACTACTGCATGGCCAGTTACATTGCGCAATACCATATTAATCACGGGAGTGGCGCTATAGTAGCAGTATGTTATCCTCAGTTACAAATATTTGGAGGCAATTAAATAATTCTATTATGAAAACATAAAAATATATAATGAGGCTTATAAAATCATTCTAGAGAACTACTGCATGCCCAGTTACATTGCGCAATACCATATTAATCACGGGAGTGGCGCTATAGTAGCAGTATGTTATCCTCAGTTACAAATATTTGGAGGCAAATAAATAATTCTATTATGAAAACATAAAAATATATAATGAGGCTTATAGAATCGTTCTAGAGAACTACTGCATGCCCAGTTACATTGCGCAATACCATATTAATCACGGGAGTGGCGCTATAGTAGCAGTATGTTACCCTCAGTTACAAATATATTGAGGCAAATAAATAATTCTATTATGAAAACATAAAAATATATAATGAGGCTTACAGAATCATTCTAGAGAAATACTGCATGGCCAGTTACATTGCGCAATACCATATTAATCACGGGAGTGGCGCTATAGTAGCAGTATGTTATCCTCAGTTACAAATATTTGGAGGCAATTAAATAATTCTATTATGAAAACATAAAAATATATAATGAGACTTATAGAATCATTCTAGAGAACTACTGCATGGCCAGTTACATTGCGCAATACCATATTAATCACGGGAGTGGCGCTATAGTAGCAGTATGTTACCCTCAGTTACAAATATATTGAGGCAAATAGATAATTCTATTATGAAAACATAAAAATATATAATGAGGCTTATAGAATCATTCTAGAGAACTACTGCATGGCCAGTTACATTGCGCAATACCATATTAATCACGGGAGTGGCGCTATAGTAGCAGTATGTTATCCTCAGTTACAAATATTTGGAGGCAATTAAATAATTCTATTATGAAAACATAAAAATATATAATGAGGCTTATAAAATCATTCTAGAGAACTACTGCATGCCCAGTTACATTGCGCAATACCATATTAATCACGGGAGTGGCGCTATAGTAGCAGTATGTTATCCTCAGTTACAAATATTTGGAGGCAATTAAATAATTCTATTATGAAAACATAAAAATATATAATGAGACTTATAGAATCATTCTAGAGAACTACTGCATGGCCAGTTACATTGCGCAATACCATATTAATCACGGGAGTGGCGCTATAGTAGCAGTATGTTACCCTCAGTTACAAATATTTGGAGGCAATTAAATAATTCTATTATGAAAACATAAAAATATATAATGAGGCTTATAGAATCATTCTAGAGAACTACTGCATGGCCAGTTACATTGCGCAATACCATATTAATCACGGGAGTGGCGCTATAGTAGCAGTATGTTATCCTCAGTTACAAATATTTGGAGGCAATTAAATAATTCTATTATGAAAACATAAAAATATATAATGAGGCTTATAGAATCATTCTAGAGAACTACTGCATGCCCAGTTACATTGCGCAATACCATATTAATCACGGGAGCGGCGCTATAGTAGCAGTATGTTATCCTCAGTTACAAATATTTGGAGGCAATTAAATAATTCTATTATGAAAACATAAAAATATATAATGAGACTTATAGAATCATTCTAGAGAACTACTGCATGGCCAGTTACATTGCGCAATACCATATTAATCACGGGAGCGGCGCTATAGTAGCAGTATGTTATCCTCAGTTACAAATATTTGGAGGCAATTAAATAATTCTATTATGAAAACATAAAAATATATAATGAGACTTATAGAATCATTCTAGAGAACTACTGCATGGCCAGTTACATTGCGCAATACCATATTAATCACGGGAGCGGCGCTATAGTAGCAGTATGTTATCCTCAGTTACAAATATTTGGAGGCAATTAAATAATTCTATTATGAAAACATAAAAATATATAATGAGACTTATAGAATCATTCTAGAGAACTACTGCATGGCCAGTTACATTGCGCAATACCATATTAATCACGGGAGTGGCGCTATAGTAGCAGTATGTTATCCTCAGTTACAAATATTTGGAGGCAATTAAATAATTCTATTATGAAAACATAAAAATATATAATGAGGCTTATAGAATCATTCTAGAGAACTACTGCATGGCCAGTTACATTGCGCAATACCATATTAATCACGGGAGTGGCGCTATAGTAGCAGTATGTTATCCTCAGTTACAAATATTTGGAGGCAATTAAATAATTCTATTATGAAAACATAAAAATATATAATGAGGCTTATAGAATCATTCTAGAGAACTACTGCATGGCCAGTTACATTGCGCAATACCATATTAATCACGGGAGTGGCGCTATAGTAGCAGTATGTTATCCTCAGTTACAAATATTTGGAGGCAATTAAATAATTCTATTATGAAAACATAAAAATATATAATGAGGCTTATAGAATCATTCTAGAGAACTACTGCATACCCAGTTACATTGCGCAATACCATATTAATCACGGGAGTGGCGCTATAGTAGCAGTATGTTACCCTCAGTTACAAATATTTGGAGGCAATTAAATAATTCTATTATGAAAACATAAAAATATATAATGAGGCTTATAGAATCATTCTAGAGAACTACTGCATACCCAGTTACATTGCGCAATACCATATTAATCACGGGAGTGGCGCTATAGTAGCAGTATGTTACCCTCAGTTACAAATATTTGGAGGCAATTAAATAATTCTATTATGAAAACATAAAAATATATAATGAGGCTTATAGAATCATTCTAGAGAACTACTGCATACCCAGTTACATTGCGCAATACCATATTAATCACGGGAGTGGCGCTATAGTAGCAGTATGTTATCCTCAGTTACAAATATTTGGAGGCAATTAAATAATTCTATTATGAAAACATAAAAATATATAATATACAATTACATAATTGTATTTCGACAAAAATATAAAATGAGCCTTATAGAACCATCCTAGCAACTACTGCACACCGGTTACATTGCGCAATACCATATGAGTCATAGAGTGGGGCCATAGTAGCAGTATGTTATCCATAGTTACCTAATTGTTGAGGCGTTTATATAGTTCTATTACGAAAAGATAAAATTATACAAAGAGTCTTACAGAACCATCCTAACAACTACTGCATACCCGGTTACATTGCGCAATACCATATGAGTCATAGAGTGGGGCCATAGTAGCAGTATGTTATCCATAGTTACCTATTTGTTGAGGCGTTTATATAGTTCTATTACGAAAAGATAAAATTATACAAAGAGTCTTACAGAACCATCCTAACAACTACTGCACACCGGTTACATTGCGCAATACCATATGAGTCATAGAGTGGGACCATAGTAGCAGTATGTTATCCATAGTTACCTATTTGTTGAGGCGTTTATATAGTTCTATTACGAAAAGATAAAATTATACAAAGAGTCTTACAGAACCATCCTAACAACTACTGCATACCCGGTTACATTGCGCAATACCATATTAGTCATGGAGTGGCTCTATAGCAACAGTATGGTATCCGTAGTTGTTATTCTGTTGAGGCAATCATATAATTCTATTACGAAAAGATAAAATTATACAAAGAGCCTCATAGGCCATCTTAGCAACTACTACATACCTGGTTACATTGCGTAATATAATATTAGTCATAGAGCGGCTCTATAGTAGCAGTGGCCTATCTGTTGAGTCATTGATATCATTCCATTAAAAAAGGAGACAAAATTATATATAGCTTGCTGGATACATCCTAGCAATTGTTGGATGATCGGCTACACTGCTCATTTCCATAAAAACGTACGTTGGTACTACTGCTGCTGTATTATATTTGCAGAAACCTTTTTTCTCGAGATTTTTGTAATTCTAGTAAAGAACTACACAATTATATATATATATATATATATATATATATATATATATATTTATATATAATGAAATAAAATAATTTTCATAAACAAGAATATACGATTTTCATGTCGTATATTCTTGTTTTTGAAAATTATTTTATTTCAATATACATATTCAACAAGAAAAAATAATGCATCTAAGGATTATAATATATATATATATATATATATATATATATATATATATATATATATATATATATACATACATATGATTTACAGTGTAATGTACTTCCTAATGAGATAGGAACCTATTTGACAACTATTAATTACGTGCTCCCATTTTCGAGCCCATTTCGAAAATCAGAACACGGTTTTTATATATTTACTGCTTGATAGAACCATCTTAGCAACTTGCTGGACGTCCTTTTACATTGGTAACATCCGTATAAGCCACTGCTGTTCTGAACCCATCTTTGAGGTACATATTGTAGTATATTAATGCACGTGATTGCCAATGATATGTTGTTTTCAATTATTAATAAAATGGCGTTACACCTTTGAACATTTTTGTACGGACCTTTTTTACACCCTATCTTTCGAGAATGTAACAACTAATTAACAACGCTTATCAAACCACACATAATTAACAACGCTTATCAAACCACACATAATTAACAACGCTTATCAAATTACACATAATTCACAACGCTTATCAAACCACACATAATTAACAACGCTTATCAAACCACACATAATTAACAACGCTTATCAAACCACACATAATTAACAACGCTTATCAAGCCACACATAATTAACAACGCTTATCAAACCACACATAATTAACAACGCTTATCAAACCACACATAATTAACAACGCTTATCAAACCACACATAATTACCAACGCTTATCAAACCACACATAATTAACAACGCTTATCAAATTACACATAATTCACAACGCTTATCAAACCACACATAATTAACAACGCTTATCAAACCACACATAATTAACAACGCTTATCAAACCACACATAATTAACAACGCTTATCAAATTACACATAATTAACAACGCTTATCAAACCACACATAATTAACAACGGTTATCAAACCACACATAATTAACAACGCTTATCAAACCACACATAATTAACAACGCTTATCAAACCACACATAATTAACAACGCTTATCAAACCACACATAATTAACAACGCTTATCAAACCACACATAATTAACAACGCTTATCAAACCACACATAATTAACAACGTTTATCAAACCACACATAATTACCAGCGTTTATCATACCACACATAATTAACAACGCTTATCAAACCACACATAATGTATGTATCTATATGATTTTTTTTAAATATTTGAATTTCAAAAAGTATTAGAGTCAGTATTGTATGGTTATACACCTGTATTTGTGAAAGGTATTTCGAGTTACCATTGTTCCTGCACAGCATCGGAAGCGGGTTTAATTAGAGCAGTCCTACAAAGCAAAACACGTTTCCCCGTATCACAGAGAGAGGGAGAGCAGCCTCTGCCTGTCTGGGAGCGCCTGCAATCCATCACACACCCTTGCGTCTGTACTCTGTAATGGCGTTCCCCTCGCCCGCGTCTACTTCGTTTTTTCATAAAACTCAGATTAGGCTGCTCTGATAATATTTCTTATAAATATTTCAGTGATGATTTTCTGCCGGATTGTATTCTATATTTAGAAAACATTCTTCGCTGAACTGTATTTTCTTAGGGGACACGTGTAACAAAATTTGGTTCTATGCAGAGTTTAGTTATCTACAATTTTAGCAGAATGAGATTGGGGCTGATACTAGCAGGTCTCCTGCACGCACGCACTGCCCAGGGGATTGAAACTAAACCGAGGCAGGCCGTGTTTCCGCTCCATTAATCACTTTATGGGATTTTCCAATCAATCTCTAACCTCTTTCTATGTCATTTTATTTGAAAATGTTTAATAAATGCATGTTATATTAACAATTACAAGAAATAATATACCAACATAACCCAAGATTTTAAAGCGTATGTTACGAAAACATATTTTGTATTTAATATCCATTTTCAATTTAGTTTAACCCTTTATGATTACAATAAATGATACGTTATTTGGTATAGATTTCCCCGTAATGCTATGGAGAAGTTATATATGTTAAGTATTTTGAGGTATAATCACAAATTTAAAAAATTCAGAGTCTGGACTAGGAAATCCATTATTTGGTGACTATTTGTTAAGAGGACTATAAGCAAAATCTCCGTCAATTCTGCGTGCGTGTGTATGAGGGAGAGATAGATATAGATAGATAGAGAGAGAGAGAGAGAGAGAGAGAGAGAGAGAGAATGTGTGTTGTGTGTGTGTGTGTATGTGAAAGAGAGAGTGTGTTTGTATTAAACCTATTTACTGTAATTATATACAATCAGTAATAATACAACAAGCGTATTGATAAACGACACTGACACATGTACATACAATGCAGACTCAAATAGATAAAACACGGTGTTGTATAGGCAATTGAAAGCCGATAATATCGTGAACTACACTAAGAAGTAGTAAGCAGTAAAGAAAGTGAGTTAAAGAAAGGATTTAAAAATACCTTCTACAATAAACGTGGGCATAACAGTAATCTGGAACTAATCAAACCTATCTGGAATCCAGCCGCGTACACAGTTTGCAAAACCTATACAACTTTTAAAGTTGTAAGTTACAATTATTAACGGTGTCCAGTTGTAAATTAATCCATAATAATAGATATTTATGTAACGCAGCTTATAGAGATATTCTGTGTCCAAAACCAAAGGGTCAATTTAATAAAGTTAACTTGATCAAATAGTAATGCACTATTCGGAGTTTTGCATAATTCAATTATTTCCTACAAAGACATGTAAACGCAGGTTGAACTACGGGTATAAAAATGCTTTATTCACAACTGTCTCAATTCGAAAGCAAACATATGTTATACAATTTGATATCCTATCCTCAGAAATAAAATCATTGTCTCCTAAACTCATTAGTTCATGTAAGACTCGAAAAAAAACAATTAGATTACGAGATATAATAATTTGTTTATAATTTGGCGAAAATAAACTATTGCGTAACATTGTAAAATGTGCAAGTTTCTAACTCAAGCGTTTATGATCATCGTATTACTCTTCTATTCCTTCTATTACCTTACACTCTCCTGATATATATCTTGTACAAATTTACAATCGTTAATAAAACACGTTTTTATTCATCCACTATAGTTGAAATACATATTTTAAACTTGTAGCAGATGACAATTGATGTTAATAGTTTTTTTAAATATCTATTCAATAGTTAAAATTTTAAAAAGCGGATGTTTTGGTAGGATTCGAACTGAATAACTTCATGTTTGAAATCAAGCTCTTCGGCACTAAGCCAACTTTCCCCTTGCTAGAAAACTTGCTACTTAAAAATGTATATGGAATTAAAGGGGAAGCGTTCCTTGCAATAATAAAGTGTTACAAGAGATGGATAGAATGAAGAATTATAGACCACCATCAGCTTTATAAATTAGAAACGAGAAAAAGAAAGTAATAGAACAAAAGTAATAGTCCAACACCATACACTGTATAGAGAAGAAAATGTAAAATTGCAAGGTAATTCGTTTTCTATTTTGCCACTTAATATTGTGATGTTGTCATATGTATATAAACTATATACAAATTTATATTAGTTGTAAGTATAAAATGAAAGGTAACCAAAATAAAACTTTTCTTTGTTTAGCTAAGCAGGAATTAAAAAAAAATATTATTTATTCGGTAAGATATAGTTTACCATTACACTGAAGCTAAACAAAGGGTCCTACAGTCTAGTAAATGTAACTTATAATTGTCACTTACACTTAAATAAGGTTTATTATTATTGTGGTTGTAAAAGTGTTTCCAGTTAAAGGCAATGCGCGCAGTTTTATCTAAACTTCTAGAGTAAATAGATTGGTAGCTAAGTTAAACACAGATTGGCAGCACTGAAGCACAAACCAGATTAGTTAATCTACCATTACTCTATTTTATACTTGATCAGTATCCGTTGAATTACAAAGTTGTGCGAAAATGTTTGCCTTTCTGAAGTAAACTTGATCTGTGTTGTTGAAGTAAAATCCTCAAGTATGCTGACGTAGAGTCTATGTGCAGTGGTTAGAAACGGACTATGGAGAATTTGAAATGCGCCTTGAATGATTTGTTCCATGGGAATGGAGGAACGAACTCGTGGCTAATGATGTGTTCCAGATCAGGGGCTATGTTTATGTTTAGGTTGTGTTGATTTTTTTTGGTCGGTGGTGAATGGTTCTGGAAGCTGACGCACAAGGATATGATGGAAATGTTCATGTTAGATTTCTCGTGATTCACGTAGTCGAAGATGTGATAGTTTTGGGGTAACTGATCGTGCAAGCAATCCTCCCACTCATTGGCTTAATCTCGACTAAATCAAACCTTGCAGAACATTCAGTTCATTATAAACCAGGAGTTGGCTATTTACCTTACACAGAGGGCCGTCTGCCGTTGGCAATGTAGATAGATATTCGGTCATTTCTCTATAGCAAGGACTTCTATTTAAGAGTTTACTATTTCAGTTTGAGTATTGATGTACTCAGATTAACTGATACGTTCTGAAGGCGAAGAGAATTTCAGTGTTACTTCCGTTAAAGGAGTGGTGAGAGTGTCGCGGGAACATGGCGAAATGTCTTGTGCCGCCGTCGTAGTGGTCTGCTTCGAGTCCACTGCATGAGGAAGCGAATCCTTGCTATGGCTTTCCTTTTGGACATATGTTTGGAAGGTCGTCTGGGACAATAAACAGTCAAAGACATCAGAACAGTGTCTAGGATTGAATAGGAACACAACGGGGTTTGTTACTGTGCCAGCCAAGACCACTCCATTACACTGCGCAACAACTCTCCCAAAGTTGCCAAACGCGTATCCAGTAGGTCATAACTGCCTAAGAGGTCAGACCCTTGCATAGGATATTAAGGGCCCTAAGACTCAGGTTTTGTAACTCTGCCAGCCAAGACCACTTAAATACACTGAGGAGCCTGTTCTCTCCCACAGGTTTCCAACGGGTTTCCAGTACGTCATAACTGCCTAATAGATCAGACCCTTGCCTAGGATTGATTGAGGGTCCCATGACCTAGGGTTTGTTACTCTGCCAGCCAAGACCACGTAATTACACTAAGGAACCGGTTCTATCTTACAGCTGTCCAATGGGTATATAGTACGGCTCTTAGTTTGTGTTCCTTTCTACTTTAATATATCTGGTAAATTATTTACCACTACGCCCATAGAGGCTGCTTGCGCACGTGACGAGATCCACAGGTTTTGACCAAGTGCTAACTTGTGTCTAAGATTTGGTCTACAAAACGTTGTGACCAAGTCGAGGCTTGCTTAGCTCTATTTAATCTCAGCTAGTGCTACAAGTGCAATACGGCTTCTCTCTTCCTAAAATCCAGACAAAAGCCTTGCAATAAAATCTTGCGTATAACGTTATGTTTTGTTGAAACTTGGAGTAATTTTGTGAGGAAAAATTAATTAAATTTAGTAAACACAGTTTTCCTATGTGTTCAGTAAATTCATGTATGTAGCTGAAGCATGGCACTCGCAGATGCCGCGTGTAAGAGACTGGGAGCTTTCACAATGGCATACGGACCTACCGGCGTATGCTGCTTATTTCTTGGCTTGACGAAATCCAAAACACAGCCGTACTCAATCAGCTGTAAAAACAGAAATCATACATACTGTGATAAAAGTTAGAATATTTCCGGCATATTTTTCGTAAAAGCATATCAACTGTTTCAAATTATTATACATGGTAAAATTGAGGCCACAAGAAGTCCAGGCCGTAGCAGGACATCTTGCCTGAAGAACTTACAAAAAAGTTTGAAGCCAGCTTGAAAACACTTTTTAGAAGAACATGAAAAGGGTTTAAATAGTAGCCCTGATGATGGTCAACGATCGATAGGACACGGCAATCAAAGAAGAAGAATAGTTGATATTGGTGCCTAATACTTTTTCCAGTTTGCCATCTTACATCCATTGCTTCCTCTTGGTGCGAATCATTTTGACTTCCTCACGTTCGCCCTTTGTCACGCTTATGCGTTAAGCATTTACGATTGAACTGGAACCACATTTATTCATTTGGTTGCCAGATGCGAAAGGCGACGTTGGGGGGGGACGTAAAGTATTAATTATAGAAACTTGTTGAAAACAAAGACGTAGCTTGAGTAACTGGAAACTGCTTTAATTTTACAAAACTCAAGCAACGGCGATAATCGATTTTCTGTCAATCCAAAACAAAGCGTTACCGCCGAACCAATGCAGCCTGAAAGTGAAAACCTCAGCTCTCGAACTGCAATACCCCAAACACGTATTAAGTGAACACATTTAGGAGTAATAGCATTCGCCGAAGCAATGAGGGATAGTCATGTAAAATATTTTTGCCAAACAGAAAAATTGCTTTCATCGAAAACTCTTGTAAATAATCGACGCAAACATTAGCTTTATAAAACAAGTAATATAAAAAAAAAATGTTTTAAAATCAATTCCTACTTAAGTCAACAAAGAAAAATTTTATTTGTAACTTTTTATTAAATTACAATTAATATAAATACAGTAGCATAGCCTATGCGTTAAACAGTTGATCTACTACCTAACCTATAACATAAAATCAGTTGTTCTATAAAATCATATGTTATCACTTATTTTAAGCCAAATGGGACGAAATAAAAATATTGCATTGCTTGCTCCTTTTGAGAAATGATTTTCTCCTGTATAAAACTAAATTTAATTCATTAATTTTAACTAATGAATTAATATTTGGAAACATTTATCAACATCAAGTGTGATCTACTAAAAGATTTAAAAAATGTATTAGATATTGAGTGCATGAATAAATAGTATTGTATTAGCGGTTTTAAATTTAAACAAGGTATATATAACAAGAATGTGAACTAATAGAAGGAATTGAATACGTTTAATATTGTTTTTAAGGTGTTACAATTGGTACTCCTGCAAAAGAATAGTTTTTTTTTATAGTACGTTGCTCACGCACCAAACGCACACACATGCGCCCATTCGGGTCACGCGTTTCTATCTGTATTAAACACATTGATAGCATTAGCTCCGCCTAAACTTTAGATAATCCACACTGCACAGGTTTCCATCACTAACCCCGAATAGGGGATGTAAATTAACCCTTTCGTCACCATCAACTGCAAACGAAAATACAAAATGTTTGCTTTTCTGTTTTATTAAGATCTCTCCATGTTTATCGTTTAATTGGAAATATATGCTTGTAGTTTTAAATGACAAATGGACTAAGAAGTAATTGAAAAGGGTTGAAAGAAAACAATTACGAAATAAAAAATGATATTTATAAGAATGACCGACATTCGTCTAACTATGGAAAGAGTTAGAAGAGTGGATACCTAAAAATATAGAATAGATGTGTTAAAAGTATAAAGAATGGCCTCAATAAAAGAAACAAGTAATATAAATTTTAAAAATATCAAACTCAATTTCTACTGAGGTCAACAAAGAGAAATTTTATTTTAACTACTTTTTATTTTATAATTACAATTATTATAAATACGTTTATACATATGACGGAACCACAATATTAAGTGGCAAAATAGACAGGGAATTTTCTTCTCTATACAGTATGTAGTAACGGAGTATTACTTTTGTTTGTTACTATTTATTCGCTTTATTTTTTTTTCGTTTCTAATTTATGAAGCTGAAGGTGGTCTATAACTTTCTCTCCACCTCTTGTAATCCTTCACTACAACAAAGAAACTATCTCTTATAATATCATATACATATTTAAGTAATAGATTTCTAGCTATAGGAGGGTTGAGTAAGTGCTAAAGTGCTAGATTTGAAACATGCAGGCATTCAGTTCGAAACTGATCGAGTCATCGACTTAAAAAAAATTTAAATAACCGATAAATATTTGAGAAGACTGTATTAACATCAATTGTCATTCACTACTGGTTGAGAAAACTTATTTTAACTTGATTAGATGAATAAAAACGTATATTATTAACGATTGATAATTTGTACAAGACGCACACACACACACACACACACACGCACACACACACACACACACACACACACACACACACACACACACACACACACACATATATATATATATATATATATATATAAGGTAAATATGAGCAAATAAAAGGAATTTAAAAATAAAACTTTTTAAAAAAGAATGACAAGCATAGGAAAATAAAAGACACTTATATATGAACAAAAGTCAAAGGTCAAGAAAATAATGAAACACATTAGAAAAGATGAAGGATAATAATGGCGAAAGTATGTATGAGAGAAATAGGAAAAACATTTTTCGCCCCAAAATTTAGCTGTAAGAAACGAAGTGCGAGTCTGGATGAAATACGTATACATGAGGAAAGCGTGAAGGATAGCCATAGAAAAACAAAAGGGCTTGTCGCCAAACGAAATATTGAACACCTTAAGATAAAATGAACAACAAAATAAAAGAATAAAGGGCATGTAAAAAAAATGTTAGCAGAAAATAATCATGGGTATTCCTGAGGAAATAAACAAATTATATTTTAGCAAAACACCTTCACTTTCAAAAGAAAAGAGAGTTGTAACAAAATTAAGCTGATATATATTAAGAAAGAAAGATGAACATAGAAAAAGATTAATGGTTATTTGTGAAAAGAGATTATTGTCGAAGAAGAGTATTCATTTCTGAACGAGAGTATCAGCAAATAAAGGAGTTATTCGTCATAAAAACGTGTAATTATGTTGGGATGTGAAAAGGTTTAGTAAATCCTAATGTTGGGAGATTATTTGTAGCGCCTTTAAAGGAAAAAAGTGATATAAACAACAATGTTTTAAACCAATTGTCATTTAGGTCAACAATGGGATGTTTTATTTTAGTTACATTTATTAAATAATTACAATTTTAAAAAATTAAGTATTATATAAATGCGTAAAAGCTGTTTTATAAAATCATATGTTATCACTTATCTTAGGTAAAATGGGACAAAGTAACTATATTGCATACCTTGCCCATTTTGTAGGCCGTTTTTCTTCCATAAGAGTAAAAATTAATTTATTATTAAATTAATATTTAAAAAAATGTATCAACGTCACGTGCCATTCACTAAAAGTTTACGTGAACGAATTTGAACTTGAATGGATGAATTAAAAGAATTTTATTAACGATTGTAAATTTGAACAAGGTATATCGAGGTGAGTGTAAACTGATAGAAGGTATTGAATAAATGAATGTAAAATATGACTGTAGAAGGTGAGTACTTGTTTCATCTCCTGATGATGTCCAGTAAAGGGAAACGTAATTTTATAACTCATGTTTGTTACATATTGGTATTATTGTTCTCTATTGTAAATGTTTAATTCTATACGTCCTGTAATGCAAACACAGCCTCATCCATTTTGTTTTAAAACAAAGTAACACAGGAAATGTGAAAGCAATTTATTACATGTCAACGCGGATTTTGTACTTAACACGGGGATGGGCTTTTTTGCTTATAATTAATGAAGAGACATTTTCATTTATCATCATCCCAGCTGGTTAGCGTTGGTAATGGGAACGGGCCGCTTTACTTCCTTTGCTAAGACAAACGTTCCATCACTCTCGGAAAGAGATAGACGCATCACTGTCGGAAAGGGATGAAGACATCTTTCCATAGTCTTCGTTCGGCTACGTAATCCCTTGAGGAGATCGAGCTGTTTGCAACAACAAAGTACTGGAGTTCTGGACCCATGCATATTTGCTTGCTTTGTGAAAGTAAAACCAGCCTAAAGCTTACGGAGGACATTCGCTTAAAGCAGCTGACTTTATTTTTCTATTTCTTCTAGTAGTTTACACTCTCCCTGTATATATATATATATATATATATATATATATATATATATATATATATACTACTGTCGTGTCCCATGTAGGCCTACCCTTTTTTTGTACCTCTTCTTAAAAGGGTATGCAAAAGTTAGACACATGTTTACGACCCCGGTGAGTGTAGGTCAACTATGCACGCGTGATGTCTATATTTCATCTGCAATTTCTACCGACCTTTATTATTTCATATACCTGCTTTTTCTGTAAGGTATAGTTATACTGGTTTACCGCCTCTCTCTCTCTTTCTCTCGCTCTCTCACTATATATATATATATATATATATATGAGGATCAAAATTTACACATAAACATTTTTTTTTTTTAGAATGTGTTTTCAATTCTATATTTTTGAAATATCTTATTATAAATATGTAAAATTAATCCATTTTAAAATTTTACTCGACTTAGTGCAACATGAAGTTGATCATGTTTAAAAACAGATTTGGTCGATTGAAGCCTTATTTATAGTAATTGAAAATGCGTCTTAAAAGAAATTATTTTTTCGTTTGAAATGGCTTAATAGGATCTATTGATTTAATTATTTAATTTAATTATTGATAAAAATATGATGTTTCCTTTTCCAGAACCATTGATTATTTCTAATTTAATACACTTGTCAAAATATCTATTACGATTACTCCATTACCTAAACCTGATTCCAAGTTCATATTTCTAATTATTATTGAACACTGTTGAAATATTTGTACTCAGTTGTTTTTAATATAATATTTGTACAGCAGTTTCTCTGCTGAAATTTTTGAAAATCGTACTCAGCTGTTGTTCATTGCAATGTATTTCTTACGGAGATTCTTGATAACTTTAAGCTTCTCAAAACCGTATAAATGTTTTAAATTGAGAAAAACCTACATTTTTCCCCTCTTCTTGGTGTCAATACCTTTGATTTGAGCCATCTGCCAGCTCTGTACAATCTTCCAAGATCCCACAATTCTTCTCTTAAAATTCGGCTACGCAATGTCCTGTGTGACTGGCTGAGAGTCAACGTAGAGACGAAACTATAAACGGTAAGACTTGAAATGTTCAGGGTATATTCAAATTCATAACATAGACCCACACTGAGAAAGGATTTTTCATAAAGTTTATTTTACGGGGTAAATATTGCAAAATTGCAAAAATTCCAATATTTTTACATGATTGCTTCAATCATCTGTATACAATTTCATATATTTTCGGTTAAATAATACGGTATTAAAGCTTTGTATACCTTTTTCCTAATTATTATCAATCAATAGTTGCTTTTAAAATTTATTAAATGAACTTATAATGTGACAATTTCGAACGAGTGCATTATACATAGTTTTGCCTGAAGATGCTAATACATTTATTGGTGAACAGCTTTGAAATATATATAGGTAAAAACGATTCTTGTATTTGAAATATCTGTATTCCTTTGTTACATTACAAGAAAACGTATCACATATATAAATATCCAGCGAATTTGTTAAAGCACTATTTGCCGTCTATCGCGATTCGCCGTTAAATTTCTTCTTCTATATCTCTTCTGTTCCTAGTTATTCTATCCGATTATCATGATTGCCTTGGTCTTCCTTTTATTCTACGTCTTTTTGTAATCAATTTCCAAGTTTATAATGTTAATCTATCATCCATTCTTCTCCTTTTGACTGTACCAGGAAAGCTGTATATATAATTGGGTTCTTAGATGATAAAATTACAGAAGCAAAAAATACGACAATGGTATTATTTATTTTTCGTGTAGTGAATAATTAATTTCTCTTATAAAATGTCAAACAGTCCCTCTTGAGTTGAAATAAAGTCGATCAGTATTACACAATCATTTACAGAATCAATAAACTTCCTTCCAAATGAAAACCCTCCTCTCAAACCTTTTACCATTCACATGCCAACTACCTGGTCCGGTGATAAAAAACCTCGGACGCCAGCAAACCCCTTTTTTCTACAACTGACTGGTAGCGAGGAATCGACACACTTTTATATATTTGCAAACATTATTTAATAGGCTAATCTAATGGTGCCAAAGTAACAGCCGTAACGTTTTCACTTTAGATGCGATAAAAAAATATTTACAAAATTACTGTCGAATGTTTAAGACGTGTTTAAAAAATTGTAGTAGTGACAAATGGAATTTAGCGTGCTAAGCTGCGTCACCTGGCGCTCTCGTTGCGTGACCTCCCCTATGTTCAGCGTAATCAGTCCCATCTCAGTTCCTTAATGTTTACTCTACAGTTTGTGTTTCCAGAATAATGAGGTGGGCACTGGCGAAGAACGAAAGGCTGTGAAGGAATAACAAGATCAGTGAAGATTAGTTTTTAGTATTACTGCGATGCAGCCGTTAAAGAGAGCCCTGCTGAGATGAGAGTGGAGTTTATTAAGATTAAGCTTACTGGAGTGAAGGTTACTGAGGTGTAAGGCGTTGAAGTTTGTAAGATGACGATTGCAAAGCTAAGGCATACAGAGGTGAAGTTTACTGAAGTAGGATTAGAGCATTGGCGCTTATGATGTGATGGTTGGTGAGGTAATATTTTTTGAGAGACGTTTATCATTGTGAACCCTACTAAAATGAAGCTTGTTGAGAGAAGGCTTGAAGTTTTGAACGGTATCTTGTGACGTTGCTTGGGAGGTATACTAAAGTGAAGCTTGTTGAGAGAAGGCTTGAAGTTTTGAACGGTATCTTGTAACGTTGCTTGGGAGGTATACTAAAGTGAAGCTTGTTGAGAGAAGGCTTGAATTTTTGAACGGTATTTTGTGACGTTGCTTGGGAGATATACTAAAATGAAGCTTGTTGCGAGAAGGCATGAAGTTTTAAACCGTATCTTGTGACGTTGTTTGGGAGGTATACTAAAATGAAGCTTGTTGAGAGAAGACATGAAGTTTTAAACGATATCTTGTGAGGTTGCTAGGGGGGTATACCAAAATGAAGCTTGTTGAGAAAAGGCTTGAAGTTTTGAACCGTATCTTGTGACGTTGCTTGGGAGGTATACTAAAGTGAAGCTTGTTGAGAGAAGGCTTGAATTTTTGAACGGTATTTTGTGACGTTGCTTGGGAGATATACTAAAATGAAGCTTGTTGCGAGAAGGCATGAAGTTTTAAACCGTATCTTGTGACGTTGTTTGGGAGGTATACTAAAATGAAGCTTGTTGAGAGAAGACATGAAGTTTTAAACGATATCTTGTGAGGTTGCTAGGGGGGTATACCAAAATGAAGCTTGTTGAGAAAAGGCTTGAAGTTTTGAACCGTATCTTGTGACGTTGCTTGGGAGGTATACTAAAGTGAAGCTTGTTGAGAGAAGGCTTGAATTTTTGAACCGTATCTTGTGACGTTGCTTGGGAGGTATACTAAAGTGAAGCTTGTTGAGAGAAGGCATGAGGTTTTAAACGGTATCTTGTGAGGTTGCTAGGGAGGTATACCAAAATGAAGTTTGTTGAGAGAAGGCTTGAAGTTTTGAACCGTATCTTGTGACGTTGCTTGGGAGGTATACTAAAGTGAAGCTTGTTGAGAGAAGGCTTGAATTTTTGAACCGTATCTTGTGACGTTGCTTGGGAGGTATACTAAAG
>JBAIZL010000003.1:68996119-69018619 GCA_036971475.1 Prosapia bicincta
TTATCCCGCTAATATATATCGTATTAAAAATAAGACAATAAACACAGTATAGTTATTGTGTAGGTTGTAGAATAATTAGTTCTCGTCTTATTTATTTCCTTCAGTACTTTAGTTATTTATCACAAAGGAATCTGATTATTCTCCAAAAATCCAATATACTCTACACTACTAGGCCTGCTACTCAAAAGTAGGCATTTCTTATTTATAACTACAGTCTTTTAAATTGTCATTGACAAACAACGATAATTCAATCTGGCGCCCTCATCTAATCCCAAACATAAGTTTAGCATCCCTTCTGTTTACTTACTGATAATTTAACAGTTCTCGAAATTCAAACATCGATAATCGTATCCGGCTGCTGTAACTTACTCAGATTTCGGTTTTACCCGCAGTTACCAAACAGGTGTCGCTTTCGCTTGTTGTGGCAGCTAGTTTTGGAAACGTCGCGTCTACTTGTGAAGTTATTTAGTGAATTTGTTTTGTTTTGTTTTATCTTTTTCGTTACATTGTTTATCCAAAACATGATCTTATCAAACGTTGATAGGGATAAGAAAGTTTATGCCGTTGATTAGTAAAATTGACGTTTCAGATCAATTAAAATTTTGTTAAAAGCCTAGAATGTGTCATAAAGTATTTTAGCGTTAACGAGTCCACAGCGCGTTACACAAAGAAAATATAGGGAATGTCAGAAAAAAGACTTGTCAATTGGCTAAAGTTACCTCTGTGTGTCGTGATATAAATATCAAACAAATAGAAAAAGCTTTGAGTGTGCGGATAGAAGATCAATCTCGAGAATAGAATGCCGCTGAGTTTAATTTTTATTTGTACAAAAACTAGTCTTAGTATGAACATTTTGTTTTCGCGGTTTCACTATTGGCGGTAATTTCGGGGAGCGTAACCCCTGCGAATAACGAAGGATCACTGTACGGGATAAATGAAACAAGTCGAAATAAATTTGGAATGTTACAAGCCATAAATAGTAGTTAAAACGTAAAACAAACACAAAGAAAACTGCAAAATACCAACTCTCTTGACACTAAAGGCTTATAAAAAAAGGTTTCTTTGTAAAATTTAATACAATTTTATACTATGAAGTTTAGAACTATTTAACGAACTAATTACAAGGTGCGTGGTCGGTCTGTATTGTTTTATAAAGAAGTAATATAACGAAATTTTGCTAAATTACTTTCTACTTAGGTTAACAAAGAAAAATTTTATTTAAGTCACTTTTGATTAAATAATTACAATTATTATAAATAGAGTAAAGCAACATAACCTACCATTAACCTATATTCTACCACTTAAACTATAACATAAAATCTGCTGTTTAATGGAATCATATGTTATCACTTATTTTAAGCTAAATGGGACAAATTAATTATATTGTTTACTTGGCCCTTTTGAGAAAGGTCTTTCTCCCATATAAAACTAAAATTAAATCATTATTTAACTTGATTAATGAGTTAATATTTAAAGAAAACTGTTAACATCGTGTGATCCCTACAAGTTTAAAAAAAAAAATTGGTTCTGTCCCTCGGGAAAGTCCCAACAGAAGAGATAACAAAATATAGAGCTATCAAGTTTCCAAATTTGTCAACATAAATCGCCAAAAATATAAATTTATAAATTTTTCAAACAACTTTTACATCTTTATTTATTAAAGGGTCACATTTACTGCAGTTAATAATAAACTAAGGCGGGAAACAGACAACATTTACTACAAGTTTACTGTATACAAATGTTTATAACAATTTCAATTCAAATCAGTTCTTTAAAAAGTACAAGACGGGCCTAAAAACGTTTTCTCTTAAAAAATTGGATTACAAAATACATAGCTTATTATTATACTAAATATGAATAATTTGTATTTAAATTTATCAAAATTAAAATAAATAATTATTATTTATTAACTGGTCAAAACTATTTAGTAATCATGCAAGTGTAAACGTCTGTTCTACGATATAACCTAAAACACAAAATCAGCTGTTACATGAAATCATATGCTGGAAGATATGGGAGATATACGTTTCAGAAATAGCGTGACGCGAAAACAATGTTTTATTTTCATGTTTTGTTCACCGTGATTGAAGAAGTTGTCACTTTAAAAATCTATTTGTACTTGAGTGGGGGACTAAAAGTATTTTAATAAAGATTGATAATTTGAGCAAGATATAGAAATATATATATATATATATATATATATATATATATAGAGAGAGAGAGAGAGAGAGAGAGAGAGAGAGAGAGAGAGAGAAAGAGAGAGAGAGAGAGAGAGAGAGAGTGCACTAATAAAAGGAATAGAAAAATAAAGCCGGCTGCTTTAGGCAAATGTCCTCAGTAAGGCTGGTTTTACTTTCACAAAGCAAGAAAATTTTCATCGCTGCAGAGCTCCAGTACTTTGTTGTTGCAAACAGCTAGATCTTCTCAAGGGATTACATAGCCGAACGAAGACTATGGAAAGATGTCTTCATCTCTTTCCGACAGTGATGCGTCTATCTCTTTCCGAGAGTGATGGAACGTTTGTCTTAGCAAAGGAAGTAAAGCGGCCCGTTCCCATTACCAACGCTAACCAGCTGGGATGATGATAAATGAAAATGTCTCTTCATTAATTATAAGCAAAAAAGCCCATCCCCGTGTTAAGTACAAAATCCGCGTTGACATGTAATAAATTGCTTTCACATTTCCTGTGTTACTTTGTTTTAAAACAAAATGGATGAGGCTGTTTGCATTACAGGACGTATAGAATTAAACATTGACAATAGAGTGTAATATTAAAAATATTCAGCAAACCTGAGTAATAAAATTACGTTTCCCTTTACTGGACATCATCAGGAGATGAAACAAGTACTGTTCCGTCCTCACCTTCTACAGTCATATTTTACATTCATTCATTCAATTCCTTCTATTAGTTCACACTCTCCTTATTATATCTTGTTCTAGTTTTTAATTACTAATAAAATACTTACTATATATATATATATATATATATATATTGTTGTGAATGCAATAATATAATACTCTATGACAATCCTCTATGGAAAAAAAAAGAAAAAGAACATTATATAAATTAACAGATGATTTGTAATTGTTTTAGTTTTTTCTCAGTCTTTGTTTAGAGTTTTGTTTTAAGAAAGATGTGAAGTAATAAATAGTGTTTAAATATGAAATAAGTTTTATTACCAGCATAATTATATAAATATGACGAGTGTTCCGCCTGTAGCGGCAGTGTCAAAAGTTTATAGAAATAACATATGGCGACCGTGACAGGATAATAATTTGGTTACAGTTAAAATCTATGATCCATTAGTAAGTATTTTATAATGGATGCTCTGAAAAAGAAAAGAAAATTGTTTAGAACTGGATTTTCACGTTTACACAATACATTATTAGAATCCATAAAAAATGAAGATGATGTGATTTTGTTAAAAGCTAATTTAGAGCTATTACGTGAAAAACATAATCAATTGGAGGTCTTAGACCGAGAAATTATTGAAGTTTTACTAAATGAAAATGCATCTACTGAAGTTTTAGAAAATGAGGTAGAATCTGCCGATGAATACTCAGGCAAGTTTAAAATAGTTGAGTATTTAGTTGAACAGGCTATTGACAAGGCTAGGCCTAAGACAGATACTAGTGTGAATGTAGAAAAACGTAAATTTAAGTTACCCACACTTGAGTTTAAAAAGTTTGGTGGTGATATTAGTGATTGGTTGCCGTTTTGGGGCCAATTTAAGAAAATCCATGAAGACCCCTGTATTGATTCTGATGACAAGTATCAGTATCTCCTGCAAGCGACTATCCCTAATACTAAGGCTAGGGAAATTGTCGAGAGTTTTCCCCCATGTGGACGTAGTTATGAACAGGCTATTGAACATTTAAAATATCGCTTTGCCAAAGATGACCTGTTAGTAGAGTTTTACATAAGAGAAATCTTGAAAATTGTAATAACATTAAATAACAGTGAAAGTAAAATTACTATTTCCTCACTTTATGATCAAATTGAGTCAAAACTAAGGTGTTTAGAAATTTTAGGTGTAACAAAGGAGAAGTACGCTGCTATGCTCTTCCCATTAGTAGAATCTTGTCTCAGGGAGGATTTATTAATAGCTTGGCAGAGAAGTAGGCCTAACTCTCAACAGGACGAGACCGCGTCAGAAAGTAAAAGTAGGCTAGATAGCCTAATGAATTTTTTGAAAATTGAAGTGGAGGGAGAAGAAAGAATAAACTTAGCTAAACAGGGATTTGGTTTACAAAAAACAAAAGTATCAACAGGTGATAATCCTACGAGTTCATATAAAAGAGACTTTGCAAGTAAAGATAAGCATATTAAAAATACAAGAAGGCCTACCAGCAATGTTACAGCAGCTGGCCTTGTAAATGTAAAATCAAATACGTCTACAGTAAGCACAGATAAGACGAAGTTATCGATGTGTGTGTTTTGTGACGGTGGTCATTTAAGTGAAAACTGTTTTAAAGCTAGGGACATGTCTTTAGAAGAAAGGCAGAATATTCTTACTAGCAAAAGGTGTTGCTTTTCTTGTACAAAAGTAGGACATTTAAGTAAACATTGCAGAGCTATTGTTAAATGTATTATTTGTAATGGAAAACATGTACCACTTATGTGTTCAAAGTTGCAGAATAATTTTAATAGGTCTAACATTAAACCTAAATGCGAGGAAAAAGAAGCTGAGCCCAATTTTGAGAATTCCTTGTCCAATGTGAATGGCAATCAGGTTTACATGCAAACTCTTGTTGTCAAGGCTGTTAGTGACACAAAAGAACTCAATGTGCGTTTACTTTTTGACAGTGGATCCCAGAGGTCATACATAAGGAAATCGACTGTTGAAAAAATGAAATATGACACTTGTGGTGAAGAAACATTATTACATGGCCTGTTTGGAGGAGAGGTCACTAAGCCTCGCAATCATGCATGCTACAAAGTCAGACTACAAAGTATAGATAAAACATATTCTTGTAATTTCAAGGCACTTAGTGAAATAAATATTTGTACTTATGTTCCTGCCTTGAAACCAGGAAGATGGACTGATGAACTGATGGAAAGAGGTATTAAATTGTTTCAGGATGCAGACAGTCCAATTGAGATATTAATTGGGGCTGACATATATGGGAAACTTCTAACTGGAAGAAAAGAGGTTCTAGATTGTGGTATTATAGCCCTTGAAACTCATTTAGGATGGGTTTTGACAGGAAAATTTCAAGAAAGTAAAGAATTTAGTTCTATGACAGCACTTTCTATGTTTGTACAAAGTAATTCAATATGCAAGCTGTGGGAAATGGATGTTTTAGGTATAAAAGACCCACTACAGACCAGAAGCAAACAAGAAATTGAACATTCTGTTCAAACACAATTTTTGGAAACTGTGAGAGTAAATGAAGAAGGACGCTATGAAGTCAAATTACCTTGGTCCGAAGACCACCCAGAAGTTCCAAGAAATTTCAATCTTGCAAAAAAAAGGCTTGAAAACTCAGTGAAAAGGCTAACAAATGAAAGTTTATATAATGTATATAACAATGTGTTTTCAGATTGGCTGGAAGATGGTGTTATTGAGGAAATCCCAATAAGCAAATGGGATGAAGGTCACTATTTACCTCATAGACCAGTGATAAAAGAAAACAGCACCACTGCAGTAAGACCGGTTTTTGATGCCTCGTCTAAAGAAAAGGGTTACTATTCCCTTAATCAGTGTTTGGAAATAGGTATTAACTTAATTGAAATAATACCAGCTTTGCTTTTACGTTTTCGACTTTATAAAATAGGAGTTATCGCTGACATAAAAAAGGCGTTTTTGCAAATAAGTTTGTATGAAGAGGACAGAGATTTCCTAAGATTTCTGTGGCAAAACACAGATGGATCACTCAAGATTTTCCGACATAGAAGAGTTGTTTTTGGAGTCTCAAGTAGTCCATTTTTGCTCAATGCCGTCATCAACTACCACCTGCAGAAGTATTTAGTACCGTGTGCTGAAGACAATCAATTTTCTAAATGTACAATAGAAAAGTTGTTTAAAAGTTTCTATGTTGATAACTGTGTTACAGGTGTAAATAATGAAAGGGATTTGAAACAGTTCATTTCAGAAGCAATACAAATATTTTCTTTGGGAAAGTTTGAGCTGCGAGGATGGGAATATACTGAACCTGGTCTGGAAGACAAGACAGAGGCTTCAGTCCTAGGTCTCACATGGGACAAGAAAGAAGACACAATTTCTGTGAGTTTTCATAAAATAGTAAATTTAGAAGAGAACTTGGTAACACAACGTGTTATATTGTCCACTGCACACAGATTGTTCGATCCTATTGGATTCACTTGTCCTATTTCCATATGCCCTAAGTTATTATTGCAGGAATGCTGGAAAGATAATTGTGGGTGGGACAAAGAAGTACCAGAAGAAATCAAACAACGATTCAATATATGGTTTCAGGAACTCGATCAATTAAAAGAGATGAAGATTCCACGATGGCTACAAGGTGTGGATGACGTAATCATTTCTGTATCAGTTCACATATTTTGTGATGCCAGCAAATTTGCGTACTCAACAGCAGTATTTATGCGTTTTGAACTTAGTACATGTATTCAATTACAGCTAATCCAGGCAAAGTCACGTGTAGCACCTGTAAAGAAGATGACAATACCCAGACTTGAACTAATGGCTGCTACTATAGGTGCTAGATTAGGTTCTTCAGTAGTGCAAGAATTAAGAGATGAAAACAAATTTGAATGTAATATTAAATTTTTTTATTGGAGTGACTCTTCTACAGTAATAGCTTGGATTAAAAGAGAAGAAAACTGGGGAGTATTTGTTAGAAATAGAGTTGAAGAAATCTGCAGCCTCACTTCCAGAACATCTTGGCGGCACATTCCCGGCACTATGAATCCAGCAGACTTGCCCAGTAGAGGATGTTCAGTTTCCAGGTTGATTAGTTCCAGATGGTGGGAGGGCCCGTCATGGTTGAAGTTGCCTGAAGATACCTGGCCATCAAATGAACCTGAACCTGACGAAGAATTAATTTCTTTAGAAAAAAAGAAAGGACCTACACCTTCACTTTTAAGTAATAATTACCCAAAAGATTGGTTTTATTACTTTTCAAATGATTTTGATAAGATTGTGTGTGTTTTTGCATGGTTGCTGAGATTTATTCATAATTGTAACCCCTCAAAGAAGGAAAAGTGTGTGAGTAAAGTTTTGTCATGTAAGGAGATTATTGAAGCTAACAATTTTATAATTAGAATTGTTCAACAGCAATCATTTGAAGGAATAAGGGAGCCTAAATTGGCTTCATTGTCACCATTTATGGCTGCTGATGGTATTATAAGGCTAAAGACAAAATTAACAGAAAGAAAGGATTTGGAAAATTTTAAATTTCCTGTTGTTCTACCATCAAAACATGACATTGTAGATATTCTTATTCTTACAATACATAAGAGATCATGTCATGTGGGAGTTCAAGGTCTCTTAAGTTTATTAAGAGAAAACTATTGGATATTGAGAGGAAGAAAAACAATAAGTAATACTTTGAAAAAATGTATTCCTTGTCAGAGACATAATTCAAAAAATGTAGAAACAATCACTCCACCCTTACCTGAAAGTAGAGTACGAGATGCCGCAGTATTTGAAGTGGTTGGAATTGATTTTGCGGGACCTTTGTTTCTACGAGATGGCAGTAAAGTTTGGATCTGCATATTCACTTGTGCAGTATACCGTGCTGTTCATTTGGAGTTAGTAAAGTTTCTTTCTGTCGAAGCATTTATAGATACACTTAGAAGATTTATTGCAAGGCGAGGAAGACCATCAATAATATATAGTGACAATGGTACCAATTTCACAGGTACAGAAAAGGCATTTAAAATTCTAGATTGGAATGCTATCTTAAAATATAGCTCATGCCAACAAATTGACTGGAGGTTTAACCCTCCCTCTGCTGCATGGTGGGGCGGATGGTGGGAGCGACTCATCCGACTCATGAAACAGTTGCTACGCAAAACCTTGGGCAAAACGTCATTGGATTATGAGGAAATGGAGACAATCTTATGTGATTGTGAAAGTATCATGAATTCTAGACCTTTGACATATTTATCTGAAACTTCTTCAGACCTAACTGCTATTACTCCAAATATGTTTTTACATGACTTAAAAGAAATTGGAGTTCCAGATTGTGACCATGTAAATACAAAAAGTCTTAACAAGAGAGTACGTTATCGACAACACCTGAGAGAAGCATTGCGAAAAAGATTTAGGATTGAGTATTTAGGACAATTAGCTTTAAAAGGTAAGAAAAACGGCAGACAGTTGAAAGTTGGAGAATTAGTACTGATTGAAGTTGAAAATAAAAAAAGAATTGATTGGCCAATAGGACTGATAGAAAAGACTATCATTAGTAGAGATGGAGTGTGTAGATTAGTGCAATTGAAGACTGCTTTTGGAAGTTTATTGAGACCAATACAAAGACTATATCCTCTTGAAATGCAAGAAGAAACCATCCAAGAACAATTAAAAGAAAAGATTAAACCAAAAGTGACAAAAACCAATGAACATGAACTACACCTGGAAGAAGATAATGTGACAAAAGAAAATAAAATTGTGACATATTCAAGAAGTGGCAGACAAATTAAGCTTCCACAAAAATTTGTTGATTAATCTTTTAACAATATACTATTTTTTAATGTTTTGAGTTAAACCATAACTCAAAAGGTGGGAGTATGTTGTGAATGCAATAATATAATACTCTATGACAATCCTCTATGGAAAAAAAAAGAAAAAGAACATTATATAAATTAACAGATGATTTGTAATTGTTTTAGTTTTTTCTCAGTCTTTGTTTAGAGTTTTGTTTTAAGAAAGATGTGAAGTAATAAATAGTGTTTAAATATGAAATAAGTTTTATTACCAGCATAATTATATAAATATGACGAGTGTTCCGCCTGTAGCGGCAGTGTCAAAAGTTTATAGAAATAACATATATATATATATATATATATATTTTAGCAACCTGTTAACTTATGTTAGAACATTATTTTCTGTACAGTGGATTGCAAATATATAAGTAATACAGATTGAGAATGTTATCAATCCAAAACGCGTCGACGTTTAACATAATATTTAACATTTACCATAAAACAAATAGATTGTGTATATTGTAGTAGAAATGTTTGCTTTACTGTTAGATACCATCATTTGTCAGTAAAGTAACAGAAAAAATGACACATTTTTAAAAAGCTACTAATATGTTGGAGTATGCGTTTCGGTAGTGTATTTATTAAAAAGCAACCCCTAGTGTTGGGGCTAAAACCGCCAACCCCATAAAAATATCATTAACTGAGATGTAAAACCGCTATAACCGAAGTTGTTATGAAACATAAAGATTTCGCTTTTGATGTCCATTAGCGAAAGTTTATCGCCGAGGTTTACTGGAGTTACTACAATGTCTATTACTATTTAAAAACCCAGCGTAATTCATGCATTGACAGCGTTAGGTCTAATGAGTGGTAGATAAAAGACATTGTAGGAAATGTTGTACCCTCAGGTGCCTCCGTTCTAACAGGCTTACAGAAGTATCCTAAACCTCAGGCACAAGACAGAACTAAAATGGTGCCCATGCGGATGAGGTAACCTTGAAGCTAACCTTCAAAATATGGTTATAAACCACGAGATTCATCTACTCTCTCTCTCTCTCTCTCTCTCTCTCTCTCTCTCTCTCTAATGCTTCGGTATACTCGAGCAGCTCTGATTCTTTTAGGCGTTATATGGTTTTTAAGGTTACGCTTATTCTCAACAATTTAATATTTTTTTAATTTAAAAATGAAGGTGTAAATATTCACATCACCTGGTATTAAGAAATATTACACTTTGGTTCAATGCGTACAGCGTGATGCGTATTCATTGCCTTAATTGAATTTTATTTTTAATCTGCCAATATTGTTAGAATCGGTTGAAGCGTTGTCTAGAAAAAGAATTTCGCATGAATAGTGCCTAGCCCAGACGCTTCGGTATTTGTAAACTTCTCTCTATCCGCCTTTGTCTTCCAGCAACCCCGCGCCGAACATATCAAGCACAAAGTTTTTAATTACATTGTTTCTCCTTAATCCAACCCCTTGAGGGAAAAATGTGCGATATGAAAAGTATATTATTATTACGCCGAACTTTCGTAACTGTTAGGGTTGAGATTGCGTTATTTAACACGAATGGAAATGCGTTATTATTTTCATGGAAATGGAATATTATTTAAATAGCTATAAATATTGATTTATTTGTATTAGAAACAGCTGACCTCACTGTTTCGTCGTTGCATTATTTACGCCCTTAGTTACTTCTATCAGTGTTCTGGCATTGTTCTGCCTCAAGTCCGTGCTGTAAAAAATCGCATTTCTATTGATAATCGCACATTACTCTTACGTTGTCAAAAAAAACTTGTTCATAGAACGTGTGTCAAATTTAGAACCAAGTCTAAACAAAAAAGTCTATTTGGTGAGAGTCGTCTGTATTGGTTATGGTAATAAGTTTTAAAGAGGGACGACTTAATTGGCCGGGACGTCTATTGTCTGTAGCGGCATCTATATTGAGACATAATGTTTATATTAGCTGAAAGTCTATATTGGATAAATAAATTTTTATTAGCGGAGGGGGTCTATATTCTATAGGGTAGTAAATATTGGTTCGAAACGTCTATATTGGTTATAGTAGCATTAATTTTTACTGGGAGCGTCTAGGTTGTATAGGATCGTGTGTGTTGTAGAGGACGGCTATATTGGGTCGAATATTATTCAGTTCCTTCTATTACCTCAAACTCTTCTGATATATATCTTTTAAAAATTTTCAATCGGTAATAAAATACATTTTTATTCATCCGATCACATTTAAATACATTTTTTAAAACCTGTAGTGAATGACAATTGATGTTAACACAGATTTTTCAAATATTTATGCAATAATTGAGTTATAAAAATTTGCTGGATTCGAACTGAATATCTTCATGTTCTGAGTATAGCGCAATCGGCACTGACCCAACTTTACCATAGCTAGAAGAGTATTTATCATAGAAGTTTTTTTTTTTTTTTTTGCTTCCATTTAGTTGTACAACTGGTTGCTCCCAAATGGAAGCATCCACTGTACAACCTTAAATTGTTACCATGGTTACCATACAATATGATAAATAATGCTCAAGGATTAAAAATGAATGAGAAGAATAAAATAAACAAACAAACTGGATGAACAATATCGAACCTTGCTTCACAAACAGACTGTGCGAAAGGAAAGATAAATTAAACTACAACACAATGCAAGCGACAAAAAAACGTATAAATGATAGCAAACAAAAATAATAGTCCAACACGATACATAGAAAGGAAATGAAAAATTGGAAAGATATTGGCTTTCTATTTTGCCACAATATTGTATTCTGACTTATGTATGTACCTTTAAGAAACTAAAATAAAATTTTTCTTTGTTGACTAAAGTAGGAATTGACTTTTTAAATATTTTTTTTATATTACTTGTTTTAATTTTTTCTAAGAAAGCTCCGATCGGAAATTATTATATGAGATTTACGTGTTGAAAGATAGTTTGATTTTTATATAAATTTTATTTTGTAAATTATCTACGTCTGGTCAGTTGCAGCTAATAATTTCTGTTGGGACCATGCATGAATATTTATCCACTTTCATATGGTGGTACTGTACTAAATGTCAACCAAAAATAAGATAAATATTTACCGTAGCTGACCTCGTACATAGGGTGATTCATATGAAACTCATTACTTTCATTTTTGATTCTTTTAAGAAAAGAAAAATACTAATAACATGTTATTGTGTCTTACATGCTCAGAATATCTGGAAGATTGTGTTGAAAATTTTGTCCGTCCCCCTAAGCACAACTAAACATGTTGTTCCAAGTTTTTGGCAGTTTTATGGAACTTAGCGTTGTCAATACTGGTGATTTCGCGTGCAATATTGTCATCTGATAATCCAAAGTCTGAGAACGTGTAGCGTAGACTCTTCCATGTAGGTAATCCAACAGGAAGAAGTCTGGTGTGGTCAAGTCCTATGATTTTCTGAATTGGCGGTTTTCAAAGTAACTGAATCAACGCCATTAACCGGCATGGCGTATGACAAGTGGCTCTGTCCTATTCAAAGTATCCTTGACGCGGCTCATATGAAACCAATTGCTCAAAGAATTCACTGAAAATGCGCCGGTGCTCTTCGGTTTTCACTGTACCGTGGAAGAAAATTGGACCACGATTCTCTCTGCTGATACTGGGCACCCAACTCAGTATCAGCAAATTCTCTCTGCTGATACTGCGTACCTAACTCAGTATCAGCAAAGCATCTCTGCTGATACTGAGCACCCAACCTCAACAAATTCTCTCTGCTAATTCTGCGCACCAAACTCAATATCAGCAATTTCTCTCTGGTGATACAGCGCACCTAACGTAGTATCAACAAATTCTCTCTGCTGATATTGCGTACCTAACTCAGTATCAGCAAAGTATCTCTGCTGATCTGAGCACCCAACCTCAACAAATTCTCTCTGCTGATACTGCGCACCTAACTCAGTATTAGAAAAGTATCTCTGCTGATACTGAGCACCTAACCTCAACAAATTCTCTCTGCTGATACTGCGCACCTAACTCAGTATTAGAAAAGTATCTCTGCTGATACTGAGCACCTAACCTCAACAAATTCTCTCTGCTGATACTGTGCACCTAACTCAGTATTAGAAAAGTATCTCTGCTGATACTGAGCACCTAACCTCAACAAATTCTCTCTGCTGATACTGCGCACCTAACTTAGTATCAGCAAATTCTCTCTGCTGATACTGCGTACCTAACTCAGTATCAGCAAAGTATCTCTGCTAATTATGCGCACCTAACACAGTATCAGCAAATTCTCTCTGGTGATACAGCTCACCTAGCTTAGTATCAGCAAATTCTCTCTGTTGATATTGCGTACCTAACTCAGTATTAGCAAAGTATCTCTGCTGGTACTGAGCACCTAACCTCAACAAATTCTCTCTGCTGATACTGCGCACCTAACTCAGTATTAGAAAAGTATCTCTGCTGATACTGAGCACCTAACCTCAACAAATTCTCTCTGCTGATACTGCGCACCTAACTCAGTATTAGAAAAGTATCTCTGCTGATACTGAGCACCTAACCTCAACAAATTCTCTCTGCTGATACTGCGCACCTAACCTAGTATCAGCAAATTCTCTCTGCTGATACTGCGTACCTAACTCAGTATCAGCAAAGTATCTCTGCTAATTATGCGCACCTAACACAGTATCAGCAAATTCTCTCTGGTGATACAGCTCACCTAGCTTAGTATCAGCAAATTCTCTCTGTTGATACTGCGTACCTAACTCAGTATTAGCAAAGTATCTCTGCTGGTACTGAGCACCTAACCTCAACAAATTCTCTCTGGTGATACAGCGCATCTAGCTTTGTATCAGCAAATTCTCTCTGGTGATACAGCGCACCTAATCCAGTATCAGCAAATTCTCTCCGTTGACAAATTTCAAATTCTCTGCTGACAAGTGCGCGACATACAAAACTCCAAGACCTCCTGCGTCATTTGATAGGTAAATCAAATACTTCGCCTTATTCCTATTCAAATAATGGACAAATGAATACCTTGGGTTTTATATGAATCGTTTATTTTAACATGGACGATTTACAAACACGAAAGGTTAGAAAAACTGATGTTTTTTAAATTGCTATCTTTTACGTGTTTGCAGATTTCATTTTCGTGTAACTTGCTTTGCAGTCACAACCCCCCCCCCTGCCCGACCATCTCGAATCGTAGCAATCAATGCAGTGCTCACTTTGGTATGCGACCTTGTTTACTGTCCCAAATGCTTTACGTTCTTTGTAATCCTTTGCCTAGTGTTAGAGGATCTGATTGCGTTAAACTCACAGATACGATAAAATAAATGCTCCCCCCTTACATCCCTTAGATTACACCACTTTCCCAACAACCGTCGCAGTACTGCAGATAGGCCATTTTGTAGTATTAGAGCATGTTTGTATTACGTACTTGCTTAGGTCATTCAACAAACGTTTACTGTAGGTCACATTTGGTGTGTCCCTTGGAAATACGACAGAAAGATTGTAACAAACTTCAGATTTACCGCAGCTACACTCAGAGCACATTATCAGCGCAATCTATCCTCCTGTTTATGTTACAATACCTGTTGATGGCGCAGTCTATCCTCCTGTTTATGTTACAATACGTGTTGATGGCGCTGTCTAATGCTCCTATTAGCCTCTCGCTTTACTTTTGTATTTTGTTATTAATCTGTACCGTTTGCGCCAAAATAAACAGTAACGAAATTGAATTTACCTGTAGTTTCAATGATGCAAAATCTTAAAGAACGGTACGAGTGTTGAACGTTACGTTATATGCACGGAGGCATATAGAACATGTTTATACCTTAGTCTTTTTACTTCTATGTGTTTGTAAAACTATTTTAATAAAATAAATCTTACTTCTGTTTCAGTACTATTTATTTTGGCGCATACGGTATTTTAGTAATTTTCCGTCTGTGAATCTTACTAAAAGTTTTCCAAATTTTCAATACTCCTACTAATTAGTTTAGTTCAGGAAGTACAATCTGCCCTTTTTCTCCTCTTGGTTGGCTTTACCTGAGGGCCAGATCCTAATACTTGGGACTTGGTCCTAGGTGGGCATCAGCCATCCCGTAAACCTTGAAAGAATCCTCAAAGGGCATTTTGCTGAATATGTGTGTGAAAGAAAGAAGAAAAAGAAAGAAAGAAAGAGGATACCTAGCCTCGCCACTTTAATCCTCCTCCCGAGAATACACAACTTGGAGGAGAAACGGAGAGCCTATCCTGGCATATGAAACCAGTGCCCCCCAAGACTCCTTACTCAATTCATTTACCAGGGGTCAGAACACCTACGGGTTGAGTACCAGTGGAACCATTTTTAGCAACTAAGCCCCGAAGCCCTGAACGGTCGTAGCCTACAATCCCACTCCTCCTAAGCGAGTTATGGAGCCAATACAACTTATCTAGCCCTCCAGATGCCGTCTGAGACTTACCGAGCTTTCCAGGCTATGCGGGAAGCCGTATTTTATCCTAAAAGACCATAAAACTTTACATGTATTCTTCACATAAGGCAAGGGCTGAGGCTTAAAACCGCCAGCTCGTAACTGAGGAAAATATTTCAGGAAACGCTTGACATAAGTTAGGACTGACAGTTTAAATGTCCGAGAGTTACGCGGTACAAGCACCGAAAATGTTTAATGGTAAAGTGAGGGTGCGGGTTGTTTTATTAAAACACGCACAGAAACAAAACCCTGTCAGGAAAAGGAAAGGTGGCATGTCATCCTATACGCAGTAATACAAGCCTTCAGTAGAGTAAAATATGGCAAAGTTAATACGGACGTGGAGATACAATGTCACTCACAGACCTTATGCAAAGCGTCAACAGAGAAGCTACTGTAGGAGCGAAATCCAAGTTTCTTGTTGCCGGTGACAAAATAATTACAACACAAATAGTCAAGTTATTTTAATAATTTAACATATTTCAACGGATATATTATAACATAAATTGCTTTACCTAATAAAGGAACTCTTAGTGTGTATTACAAAAAAGACTATTTAAAAAAGAATTAGTAAGATAATTTAGTATCAATATTCTTACTTCATGTGCTTACTAACCATACACTTAGTTGAATAATATTAGGAATAAATTTATTTATAAGCGCCGAATGGGAATTTCAAACATTAAATTTAGAGAAGGGTTATTAAAACTTTCTGGACTTAATAAAAGGAAACGTGATAATTATTTGATTGAACTTTTAACTACTCTAAATTTTACTAGGTTCAAATTAGTTGAAAAAAACCAAAATTAATCTACATCATTTTAGTTAGTAAAAGAATTGATATTTTTCCATCTACCCTAATTTCAGCGATAAAACAGCAAAAAGAATGTTTTTACAAATAACTCTTGACAATAAGTCTTTTCGCACAATCTGGGAACAACTACATATTTATAAACATAATAAGCAATATAAAAAAAAATATCTAAATTCGTACTGAGGTAAACAAAAAAATTTTTATTTAGTAGTTACCCTAGAGCATTATCAGTTTAAGGTTGCACAATAGAGGTTTCGACGACAACCAGATGGAGGGAAAATTTCATCTTTCAGAAATATATTTCTAGGAATTGGAAAGTTGGCGCAGTGTCAAGGCGCGCTAGACTTTAAACAAGTAAATTTTCAGTTCGAATGTGGCTGGACCCCACAAATTTTATAATTTAATTATTGGATACATATTTGAATTGCATAAACTATAGGTTAAAAAAGTGTATTTGAAAGTAATTGAGAGTAATTTGAAAGTAAGTGATTGAAATCGTATGTTAATAGTGATTGAAAATTTGTACAAGATATATATCAGGAGCGTGTGAGCAAATAGTAGAAATTTCAAAATAAATTATTAAACAAACATTAAAATTTTTTTTAATGATAATTTATTTAATACACGAAATTAACTCCAAGGCAAGTCAAAACTAACCCACAGTGCAGCGAAACCGAATATAAAATAGTACCTTTATACAACGTGAAAACGTAATTCTATACACCCGTCTACTACAAGAAACTGCAGTCTTTTAAAAAGCTTGAAATTGAGAGCAAGGTAATCGATGAGCTCTCGATAGTCGACTCGTAAAAATACTAAGTATGGTCCTTGTTTAGGTACATTAAAATGTAAGAAATAAATGAATGCAAGAAAACAGTGTGTGTTTAAAAGAATAATTGTGTGTGTGTGTGTGTGTGTGTGTGTGTGTGTGTGTGTGTGTGTGTGTGTGTGTGTGTGTGTGTGTGTGTGTGTGTGTGTGTGTGTGTGTGTGTGTGTGTGTTACAACGAACCTCCCCTACAGCGCTAACACTCACTCTTCGCGCAACGACAAACCACCTTCCTACTGTCTAATATGCACATAAACGCTAGCAGTGACACGCCGACCTGACTTGTTCTTAAAAATCCCCTAATGTTAGCTAATAGTGTGAGGGCTATATAGTCATATATGTTAGTATTTTGTCTGCTCAAAAGATACATATTAGCATTAACAATCATCACATACGTTATATCTTACCATCTGCTATGATTAACGAGTGATCCAGGTTGGCCCGTACAAAATATGATCCTGCTTAATTTTACCTTTTTATAGAATCCTGTGTTACACTTAAGCAGCATCTGCCAGTGGTACTTGTCCCTAGACTTTGATTTAATAACCAACTATCTTTTGATATAGTTCAAATATTTAAAATAATTTATTTTCATGAGTAACTCTCCTGTTGTAACATTAGGCTTTATTTTATTTAATTAACCACACTTTATTGTATTATGAATTTAACCACACTTGATATTTAACTTTGTAACATTTATTTTAATATTTGGGAAAACTTCAAGTTTTTATTTATTTATTAACACCGTATATTTTGTAATAAATTAAGAAGATTTTGTAAATTAATTTTAATGATACAAGAAAATAACAAAATTTAACATAATTTTTAACTTATTGATTTCTTCTGCTTTTATCATAATGCAAACAATATTTAGCCTTACATATTATTTAAATAAAAGTTTTTTACATATATTTAATTTATATGAATCATTTATATTTATTTCTTGAAACATAAATTAAGATTTTATTTTGAATTTCACCGTATATCTCATTTTGATTATTTCCATAAATTTTGATTCTGGAATTAATTTAGCTTAAGTGTTATAATAACATTTTGTGACTAATTAGTTTTATATTTTAAAATCATTTACAACTTATTACATTAAGTTATTTATAATATTTAATATTCTAAATTATTCAAACTTTTTTACTAAATATTTTCTATTTTGATGTTACTGAAAATGACCGAGTTTGTAGTCGAAACCACTCTAAAACTTTAGGTCTAGAGACTTTAAAATGAACTTTGAATGAGTTATACAATTCAACTTTACACAATCCAAATATGACTTATTGGATATTAAGAAAATGTTTTACTTTTTTAAATATTATTTAACAAGTTTATTAACTCGTCACTTCCCGTCATTCCTGGTTCCCGGTCCTTGGATCTTGTTAAGGCGGATGTCTTCTTTTTTCTCATTGGATCTTTTCGAGTTGGACAGCGACACCTTGGCAAGTTGTAGCGATTGAGTTACATTTTATGCGAAATGGAAGTACCGATTGGCGAACCCCGCTTTATAACTGGCGTTATAAGAGATACGATGGAAAAGTTCCTGTAGCCGCCATATATTCCGTCGACTGTTTTGCCTAGCTGCAAACCGGCTTAGCGCTCCTCTGGCACTTCTTAAAATTTGTTTTTTCGGACTACTTACAACACCTTGCGTTACCGTTTATATTCCTGTTCGTAACTCCCCCTCCAGGCGCTGGGTCATATGATTTTATTTGGCCTATCTTCATGTCGAAGTCTGTCACTAGGCGGCTTGACTTAACTTGCCTGAAGGCCCCTTATCGTTCTTTTAATTTCTAAACGTCCGTTTTATTAAAATTCGCTTTAACGTTTGTCTTAATAAAGTTTTAAGGCTTATTATTTCACTATTTAGTTTTTTACACTTTGCTCGTTATTTAGAAATGTCATTGGTGATTGTAGGTGGTCTGGTTCACTAGTTAGTATTTTTTAGTTAATTTATTTCATTTAATTGTCGGTACTGCACTCCCGGTTCATCAAATTAATTCGTTAATTACAACTTTTATTACTGACAATAAAATGTTGGTTTTTCACTCTGTAGTTATACGCTTTGCTTTACCTAAATTTTCATATAAAAATTTTAACGTTTTCTATGTACAATTTTCTTTGTGTAATTCAAATAAATACAAGATATTAATTTCTGTGGATTACACGGGTAATCTGTTCGTTGCAACTTTCCCGGTTTAAAAGAAAATTTTTTTGTTACGTTACATACAAAATATTTTTACTTATGTTACTACCAATGGTTCATATATTCTTAGGATCTAACAATTTTTTTAAACTTTAGGCTAGGTTTTTGTCCTTTTGTTGATTTCCTCCTGAAACACTCAAAATAAAAACAATTAACACTTTGTCATCTGTAACACAAATTTTACTCTTTTTCAGATTTTTGGGTCACTTATTTGTTAGTTCACAAGTTCGGATAATTTATCCTCATATTTGGCATTTTCATTTTTTTTCTCTTTTATTTAAAAGTTATTCTAATTCAACCATTTAATGTGGTAATCAATGACTTCATTACAGTTTCATACATATATAGTTTTAATACTTGATTGTATATGCTATAACTAGGTGTTAATATTTACAAGTTTATTTTACAATAGTTCATTCATTCTTTTCAAACACAACCCTTTTTATCCAACCGCTTATTTACGTTTTCTTTCCCTATCTCCGTAACTACCTATATTATATAACCGCTACTCTAATCAGCTGGGCCCTCTTTACTAAGGTCAATGTCCTTGTCTTCCAACTAGTCGACCGAAAATTAAATAAATACCAAATATTAATTTCTGTAGATTGTACGGGTAATCTGTCCGTTGCAGTGTGTGTGTCTGTGTGTGTGTGTGTGTGTGTGTATGTGTGCGTGTGTGTGTGTGTGTGTGTGTGTGAATGTGTGTGTGTGTGTGTGTGTGTGTGTGTGTGCCCTTATAGAAACAAAGAGATTTAAGACTAGAAATGTGAACATATTTAATGCTTTACTTATATACATCATTGGCAGGTAGAGAATATAAAGTTTTCTATGGCACTGGAAGAATATTCTCGAAGGAATAAAGAAAACAATAGCCATAAAGTCTGCCCTGGAAATCGCTCTAAAATGGTTAAATATTTAAACTGAAAAAACTTCTAGATATTATAATATTAAAAAAAATTCGTGTTTGAATTTGAATTTAAACTATTATTTTCGTTCATTTCAGATTCAATAATTTTATAACATTATTTGGTCTTTTTGAGGTCATAATGAAAAACATTTTTCGTTCGTTGAAAAGCGGAAATATTTCAAGGTTAGTAAATGTGTGCTTCAAATAAAGACGGCGTTCGCCAAAACACGATTTGCAGAATTGTTACGACGATCGCGTGTAGGTTCGCTCCTAAAGTCTGCCTAAGCAATCATAGCCGGGGAAGTGAGTTTACCGCATTGAGGCTTAGCAAGACGACTGTATCGCTGTGTTTACCCTGATAATCCTGTCTCATACTTAGTTACCGTTTAAGTTCCAAGTTTGGACGAGCTACTACCTCCCTCCACTCCGAACTCGTCAAATAATCAATGACCGAGCCTAAAGTTCTCCCTAAAGTACTTGTGAACAGGTTAACTTCCCTAAAATAGCAGCAGTGTTCAACATACGGAGAAAGTCACGTTTGCAGGACAACCGCCTCAGTTTATACACAAATACCGTAAAAAAGTCATTGCCTAGTTGGTCACCTCCAGGTCCTTGTCAACTTATATACACTACTAACATATCCTTAGAATTGTTCCGTTAATTAAATCTTCTTGTTTGGGATGGAAGACAATCATTGGACTGTGTGCAGTCTTGCACAGCTTTAGTAAACCTATTCCATTCTGAGTATGGGAGCTGTGACCGCTACAACTCCGTGCACGAAAACATGTTATGTAGCGCTAAGCAAGGGACTACATCTCCAGGTTTGGGATACAAAGCGATCATCGCACTGTAAGGAGTCTTTATACCTGAGAAAAATCTCTTCAATTTTGGGATTTCTGGGAGGTAGAATGTTAGGAATGTTAGATAGGTATAAGCAAGGAACATATGAGTTCCAAGTTTTTGGTGCAAGACAACCATTGAACTGTCTGCAGTTTTCCACACCTGAGGTAAATCTATTCCATTCTGGGATTTCTTGGAAGTGTGACCGCTACAACCTCGTACACGAATACATGTTAGGTAGCGCTAAGCAAGGAACAACATCTCCAGGTTTGGGATACAAAGCGATCATCGCACTGTAAGGAGTCTTTATACCTGAGAAAAATCTCTTCAATTTTGGGATTTCTGGGAGGTAGAATGTTAGGAATGTTAGATAGGTATAAGCAAGGAACATATGAGTTCCAAGTTTTTGGTGCAAGACAACCATTGAACTGTCTGCAGTTTTCCACACCTGAGGTAAATCTATTCCATTCTGGGATTTCTTGGAAGTGTGACCGCTACAACCTCGTACACGAATACATGTTAGGTAGCGCTAAGCAAGGGACAACATCTCCAGATTTGGGATACAAAGCGATCATATCACTGTAAGGCGTCTTCTATACCTGAGAAAAATCTCTTCAATTTTGGGGTTTATGGGAGGTGTGATCGCTACAAGAAATGTTAGGTAAGTATAAGCAAGGAACATAACAGTTCCAAGTTTGGGGTGCTAGACAACCATTGAACTGTGTGCAGTTTTCCACACTTGAGGTAAACCTATTCCACTCTGGGATTTCTTGGAGGTGTGACCGCTACACTCCTAAGCACGAAGGAATGTTAAGTAGGTCTAAACAAGGGACAAGATATTTTCAGGTTTGGAATCCAAGGCAACCATTGCACTATGTGCAGCTTTCCACACTTGAGGTAAACCTATTCCACTCTGGGATTTCTTGGAGGTGTGACCGCTACACTCCTAAGCACGAAGGAATGTTAAGTAGGTCTAAACAAGGGACAAGATATTTTCAGGTTTGGAATCCAAGGCAACCATTGAACTGTGTGCAGTTTTCCACACTTGAGGTAAACCTATTCCACTCTGGGATTTCTTGGAGGTGTGACCGCTACACTCCTAAGCACGAAGGAATGTTAAGTAGGTCTAAACAAGGGACAAGATATTTTCAGGTTTGGAATCCAAGGCAACCATTGAACTGTGTGCAGTTTTCCACACTTGAGGTAAACCTATTCCACTCTGGGATTTCTTGGAGGTGTGACCGCTACACTCCTAAGCACGAAGGAATGTTAAGTATGTCTAAACAAGGGACAAGATATTTTCAGGTTTGGAATCCAAGGCAACCATTGCACTATGTGCAGTTTTACACACATAAGGTAAATCTATTCCATTATGGAATTCCTGAGAGGCGGGTTTCTGGATTCCCGTTTACGATGACGTGTTTGGTTAGGTAGGGCTAAGCAAGGACATAAAATCTTCAAGTTTGAGATGCAAGGCGATCATACCACTGTGAGAAGTCCTGCATATCTAAGATAAATCTCTTCCATTTTGAAATTCTAGAAGCAGTTTTTTCGTGACCTATTCGTGTATGTAAGAAATGTTAGGTAAGACTTAGAGAGGTAATTATTATCTACCTAGGGATTAGTGAGTTTAGTGGGCATTTTAGCATCCTTCCCGTTTCCAATGGGAGATCAACTTCTACTTAAAAGCCACAGACAGTAATCATATATTGTTTCTCATTTAATTATCTACGTCATTTTGGTACAATTCCCAGTTGTAATATTTGGAAAATTGTTGTATTGAATTGAAGAGTGTTAAAGTTAGTCGTATTTGCGTTCATTTAATT
>JBAIZL010000003.1:69023619-69048619 GCA_036971475.1 Prosapia bicincta
ATTTGGGCACAATGACGTAACATAGAGAAGGAAGATGATTAGAGGAGGTACGAACTACTGGACTTGGTTTTGGGCCAAATGGCATAACGCAGAGAAGGAAGACGATTAGGGGAAGTCTAGACTATATGTCTTGCATTTGGGCACAATGACATAACATAGAGAAGGAAGATGATTAGAGGAGGTACGAACTACTGGACTTGGTTTTGGGCAAAGTGACATAACGCAGAGAAGGAAGAAGATTAGGGGAAGTCTAGACTATATGTCTTGCATTTGGGCACAATGACGTAACATAGAGAAGGAAGATGATTAGAGGAGGTACGAACTACTGGACTTGGTTTTGGGCAAAGTGACATAACGCAGAGAAGGAAGAAGATTAGGGGAAGTCTAGACTATATGTCTTGCACTTGGACACAATGACATAACATAGAGAAGGAAGATGATTAGAGGAGGTACGAACTACTGGACTTGGTTTTGGGCCAAATGGCATAACGCAGAGAAGAAAGAAGATTAGGGGAAGTCTAGACTATATGTTTTGCACTTGGGCACAATGACGTAACATAGAGAAGGAAGATGATTAGAGGAGGTACGAACTACTGGACTTGGTTTTGGGCCAAATGGCATAACGCAGAGAAGGAAGAAGATTAGGGGAAGTCTAGACTATATGTTTTGCACTTGGGCACAATGACATAACATAGAGAAGGAAGATGATTAGAGGAGGTACGAACTACAGGACTTGGTTTTGGGCAAAATGGCATAACGCAGAGAAGGAAGAAGATTAGGGGAAGTCTAGACTATATGTCTTGCATTTGGGCACAATGACGTAACATAGAGAAGGAAGATGATTAGAGGAGGTACGAACTACTGGACTTGGTTTTGGGCCAAATGGCATAACGCAGAGAAGGAAGACGATTAGGGGAAGTCTAGACTATATGTCTTGCATTTGGGCACAATGACATAACATAGAGAAGGAAGATGATTAGAGGAGGTACGAACTACTGGACTTGGTTTTGGGCAAAGTGACATAACGCAGAGAAGGAAGAAGATCAGGGGAAGTCTAGACTATATGTCTTGCATTTGGGCACAATGACGTAACATAGAGAAGGAAGATGATTAGAGGAGGTACGAACTACTGGACTTGGTTTTGGGCCAAATGGCATAACGCAGAGAAGGAAGAAGATTAGGGGAAGTCTAGACTATATGTCTTGCATTTGGGCACAATGAAATGACATAGAGAAGGAAGATGATTAGAGGAGGTACGAACTACTGGACTTGGTTTTGGGCCAAATGGCATAACGCAGAGAAGGAAGAAGATTAGGGGAAGTCTAGACTATATGTCTTGCATTTGGGCACAATGACGTAACATAGAGAAGGAAGATGATTAGAGGAGATACGAACTACTGGACTTGGTTTTGGGCAAAGTGACATAACGCAGAGAAGGAAGAAGATTAGGGGAAGTCTAGACTATATGTCTTGCACTTGGACACAATGACATAACATAGAGAAGGAAGATGATTAGAGGAGGTACGAACTACTGGACTTGGTTTTGGGCCAAATGGCATAACGCAGAGAAGAAAGAAGATTAGGGGAAGTCTAGACTATATGTCTTGCATTTGGGCACAATGACGTAACATAGAGAAGGAAGATGATTAGAGGAGGATCTAACTACTGGACTTGGTTTTGGGCAAAGTGACATAACGCAGAGAAGGAAGAAGATTAGGGGAAGTCTAGACTATATGTCTTGCATTTGGGCACAATGACGTAACATAGAGAAGGAAGATGATTAGAGTAGGTACGAACTACTGGACTTGGTTTTGGGCCAAATGGCATAACGCAGAGAAGGAAGAAGATTAGGGGAAGTCTAGACTATATGTCTTGCATTTGGGCACAATGACGTAACATAGAGAAGGAAGATGATTAGAGGAGGTACGAACTACTGGACTTGGTTTTGGGCCAAATGGCATAACGCAGAGAAGGAAGAAGATTAGGGGAAGTCTAGACTATATGCTTTGCACTTGGGCACAATGACGTAACATAGAGAAGGAAGATGATTAGAATAGGTACGAACTACTGGACTTGGTTTTGGGCCAAATGGCATAACGCAGAGAAGGAAGAAGATTAGGGGAAGTCTAGACTATATGTTTTGCACTTGGGCACAATGACATAACGAAGAGAAGGAAGAAGATTAGGGGAAGTCTAGACTATATGTTTTGCACTTGGGCACAATGACATAACATAGAGAAGGAAGATGATTAGAGGAGTTACGAACTACAGGACTTGGTTTTGGGCCAAATGGCATAACGCAGAGAAGGAAGAAGATTAGGGGAAGTCTAGACTATATGTCTTGAATTTGGGCACAATGACGTAACATAGAGAAGGAAGATGATTAGAGGAGGTACGAACTACTGGACTTGGTTTTGGGCCAAATGGCATAACGCAGAGAAGGAAGAAGATTAGGGGAAGTCTAGACTATATGTCTTGTATTTGGGCACAATGACGTAACATAGAGAAGGAAGATGATTAGAGGAGGTACGAACTACTGGACTTGGTTTTGGGCAAAGTGACATAACGCAGAGAAGGAAGAAGATTAGGGGAAGTCTAGACTATATGTCTTGCATTTGGGCACAATGACGTAACATAGAGAAGGAAGATGATTAGAGGAGGTACGAACTACTGGACTTGGTTTTGAGCCAAATGGCATAACGCAGAGAAGGAAGAAGATTAGGGGAAGTCTAGACTATATGTCTTGCATTTGGGCACAATGAAATGACATAGAGAAGGAAGTTGATTAGAGGAGGTACGAACCACTGGATTTGGTTTTGGGCAAAATGACATAACGCAGAGAAGGAAGAAGATTAGGGGAAGTCTAGACTATATGTCTTGCATTTGGGCACAATGACGTAACATAGAGAAGGAAGATGATTAGAGGAGGTACGAACTACTGGACTTGGTTTTGGGCCAAATGGCATAACGCAGAGAAGGAAGAAGATTAGGGGAAGTCTAGACTATATGTCTTGCATTTGGGCACAATGACGTAACATAGAGAAGGAAGATTATTAGAGGAGGTACGAACTACTGGACTTGGTTTTGGGCAAAATGACATAACGCAGAGAAGGAAGAAGATTAGGGGAAGTCTAGACTATATGTCTTGCATTTGGGCACAATGACGTAACATAGAGAAGGAAGATGATTAGAGGAGGTACGAACTACTGGACTTGGTTTTGGGCCAAATGGCATAACGCAGAGAAGGAAGGAGATTAGGGGAAGTCTAGACTATATGTCTTGCATTTGGGCACAATGACGTAACATAGAGAAGGAAGATGATTAGAGGAGGTACGAACTACTGGACTTGGTTTTGGGCAAAGTGACATAACGCAGAGAAGGAAGAAGATTAGGGGAAGTCTAGACTATATGTCTTGCATTTGGGCACAATGACGTAACATAGAGAAGGAAGATGATTAGAGGAGGTACGAACTACTGGACTTGGTTTTGGGCCAAATGGCATAACGCAGAGAAGGAAGAAGATTAGGGGAAGTCTAGACTATATGTCTTGCATTTGGGCACAATGACGTAACATAGAGAAGGAAGATGATTAGAGGAGGTACGAACTACTGGACTTGGTTTTGGGCAAAATGGCATAACGCAGAGAAAGAAGAAGATTAGGGGAAGTCTAGACTATATGTCTTGCATTTGTTCACAATGACGTAACATAGAGAAGGAAGATGATTAGAGGAGGTACGAACTACTGGGCTTGGTTTTGGGCCAAATGGCATAACGCAGAGAAGGAAGAAGATTAGGGGAAGTCTAGACTATATGTCTTGCATTTGGGCACAATGACGTAACATAGAGAAGGAAGATGATTAGAGGAGGTACGAACTACTGGACTTGGTTTTGGGCCAAATGGCATAACGCAGAGAAGGAAGAAGATTAGGGGAAGTCTAGACTATATGTCTTGCATTTGGGCACAATGAAATAACATAGAGAAGGATGATGATTAGAGGAGGTACGAAATACTGGACTTGGTTTTGGGCAAAGTGACATAACGCAGAGAAGGACGAAGATTAGGGGAAGTCTTGACTATATGTCTTGCATTTGGGCACAATGACGTAACATAGAGAAGGAAGATGATTAGAGGAGGTACGAACTACTGAACTTGGTTTTGGGCACAGTGACATAAAGCAGAGAACGAAGACGATTAGGGGAAGTCTAGACTATATGTCTTGCATTTGGGCACAATGACGTAACATAGAGAAGGAAGATGATTAGAGGAGGTACGAACTACTGGACTTGGTTTTGGGCCAAATGGCATAACGCAGAGAAGGAAGAAGATTAGGGGAAGTCTAGACTATATGTTTTGCACTTGGGCACAATGACGTAACATAGAGAAGGAAGATGATTAGAGGAGGTACGAACTACTGGACTTGGTTTTGGGCCAAATGGCATAACGCAGAGAAGGAAGAAGATTAGGGGAAGTCTAGACTATATGTTTTGCACTTGGGCACAATGACATAACATAGAGAAGGAAGATGATTAGGGGAAGTCTAGACTATATGTTTTGCACTTGGGCACAATGACATAACATAGAGAAGTAAGATGATTAGAGGTGGTACGAACTACTGGACTTGGTTTTGGGCAAAATGACACAACGTAGAGAAGGAAGAAGATTAGGGGACGTCTAGACTATATGTTTTGCACTTGGGCACAATGACATAACATAGAGAAGGAAGATGATTAGAGGAGGTACGAACTACAGGACTTGGTTTTGGGCCAAATGGCATAACGCAGAGAAGGAAGAAGATTAGGGGAAGTCTAGACTATATGTCTTGCATTTGGGCACAATGACGTAACATAGAGAAGGAAGATGATTAGAGGAGGTACGAACTACTGGACTTGGTTTTGGGCCAAATGGCATAACGCAGAGAAGGAAGACGATTAGGGGAAGTCTAGACTATATGTCTTGCATTTGGGCACAATGACATAACATAGAGAAGGAAGATGATTAGAGGAGGTACGAACTACTGGACTTGGTTTTGGGCAAAGTGACATAACGCAGAGAAGGAAGAAGATTAGGGGAAGTCTAGACTATATGTCTTGCATTTGGGCACAATGACGTAACATAGAGAAGGAAGATGATTAGAGGAGGTACGAACTACTGGACTTGGTTTTGGGCCAAATGGCATAACGCAGAGAAGGAAGAAGATTAGGGGAAGTCTAGACTATATGTCTTGCATTTGGGCACAATGAAATGACATAGAGAAGGAAGATGATTAGAGGAGGTACGAACTACTGGACTTGGTTTTGGGCCAAATGGCATAACGCAGAGAAGGAAGAAGATTAGGGGAAGTCTAGACTATATGTCTTGCATTTGGGCACAATGACGTAACATAGAGAAGGAAGATGATTAGAGGAGGTACGAACTACTGGACTTGGTTTTGGGCAAAATGGCATAACGCAGAGAAGGAAGAAGATTAGGGGAAGTCTAGACTATATGTCTTGCATTTGGGCACAATGACGTAACATAGTGAAGGAAGATGATTAGAGGAGGTACGAACTACTGGACTTGGTTTTGGGCCAAATGGCATAACGCAGAGAAGGAAGAAGATTAGAGGAAGTCTAGACTATATGTCTTGCATTTGGGCACAATGACGTAACATAGAGAAGGAAGATGATTAGAGGAGGTACGAACTACTGGACTTGGTTTTGGGCCAAATGGCATAACGCAGAGAAGGAAGAAGATTAGGGGAAGTCTAGACTATATGTCTTGCATTTGGGCACAATGACGTAACATAGAGAGGGAAGTTGATTAGAGGAGGTACGAACTACTGGACTTGGTTTTGGGCAAAGTGACATAACGCAGTGAAGGAAGAAGATTAGGGGAAGTCTAGACTATATGTCTTGCATTTGGGCACAATGACGTAACATAGAGAAGGAAGATGATTAGCGGAGGTACGAACTACTGGACTTGGTTTTGGGCACAGTGACATAAAGCAGAGAACGAAGACGATTAGGGGAAGTCTAGACTATATGTCTTGCATTTGGGCACAATGACATAACATAGAGAAGGAAGATGATTAGAGGAGGTACGAACTACTGGACTTGGTTTTGGGCAAAGTGACATAACGCAGAGAAGGAAGAAGATTAGGGGAAGTCTAGACTATATGTCTTGCATTTGGGCACAATGACGTAACATAGAGAAGGAAGATGATTAGAGGAGGTACGAACTACTGGACTTGGTTTTGGGCCAAATGGCATAACGCAGAGAAGGAAGAAGATTAGGGGAAGTCTAGACTATATGTCTTGCATTTGGGCACAATGAAATGACATAGAGAAGGAAGATGATTAGAGGAGGTACGAACTACTTGACTTGGTTTTGGGCCAAATGGCATAACGCAGAGAAGGAAGAAGATTAGGGGAAGTCTAGACTATATGTCTTGCATTTGAGCACAATGACGTAACATAGAGAAGGAAGATGATTAGAGGAGGTACGAACTACTGGACTTGGTTTTGGGCAAAGTGACATAACGCAGAGAAGGAAGAAGATTAGGGGAAGTCTAGACTATATGTCTTGCACTTGGACACAATGACATAACATAGAGAAGGAAGATGATTAGAGGAGGTACGAACTACTGGACTTGGTTTTGGGCCAAATGGCATAACGCAGAGAAGAAAGAAGATTAGGGGAAGTCTAGACTATATGTTTTGCACTTGGGCACAATGACGTAACATAGAGAAGGAAGATGATTAGAGGAGGTACGAACTACTGGACTTGGTTTTGGGCCAAATGGCATAACGCAGAGAAGGAAGAAGATTAGGGGAAGTCTAGACTATATGTTTTGCACTTGGGCACAATGACATAACATAGAGAAGGAAGATGATTAGAGGAGGTACGAACTACAGGACTTGGTTTTGGGCAAAATGGCATAACGCAGAGAAGGAAGAAGATTAGGGGAAGTCTAGACTATATGTCTTGCATTTGGGCACAATGACGTAACATAGAGAAGGAAGATGATTAGAGGAGGTACGAACTACTGGACTTGGTTTTGGGCCAAATGGCATAACGCAGAGAAGGAAGACGATTAGGGGAAGTCTAGACTATATGTCTTGCATTTGGGCACAATGACATAACATAGAGAAGGAAGATGATTAGAGGAGGTACGAACTACTGGACTTGGTTTTGGGCAAAGTGACATAACGCAGAGAAGGAAGAAGATTAGGGGAAGTCTAGACTATATGTCTTGCATTTGGGCACAATGACGTAACATAGAGAAGGAAGATGATTAGAGGAGGTACGAACTACTGGACTTGGTTTTGGGCCAAATGGCATAACGCAGAGAAGGAAGAAGATTAGGGGAAGTCTAGACTATATGTCTTGCATTTGGGCACAATGAAATGACATAGAGAAGGAAGATGATTAGAGGAGGTACGAACTACTGGACTTGGTTTTGGGCCAAATGGCATAACGCAGAGAAGGAAGAAGATTAGGGGAAGTCTAGACTATATGTCTTGCATTTGGGCACAATGACGTAACATAGAGAAGGAAGATGATTAGAGGAGGTACGAACTACTGGACTTGGTTTTGGGCAAAGTGACATAACGCAGAGAAGGAAGAAGATTAGGGGAAGTCTAGACTATATGTCTTGCACTTGGACACAATGACATAACATAGAGAAGGAAGATGATTAGAGGAGGTACGAACTACTGGACTTGGTTTTGGGCCAAATGGCATAACGCAGAGAAGAAAGAAGATTAGGGGAAGTCTAGACTATATGTCTTGCATTTGGGCACAATGACGTAACATAGAGAAGGAAGATGATTAGAGGAGGATCTAACTACTGGACTTGGTTTTGGGCAAAGTGACATAACGCAGAGAAGGAAGAAGATTAGGGGAAGTCTAGACTATATGTCTTGCATTTGGGCACAATGACGTAACATAGAGAAGGAAGATGATTAGAGTAGGTACGAACTACTGGACTTGGTTTTGGGCCAAATGGCATAACGCAGAGAAGGAAGAAGATTAGGGGAAGTCTAGACTATATGTCTTGCATTTGGGCACAATGACGTAACATAGAGAAGGAAGATGATTAGAGGAGGTACGAACTACTGGACTTGGTTTTGGGCCAAATGGCATAACGCAGAGAAGGAAGAAGATTAGGGGAAGTCTAGACTATATGTTTTGCACTTGGGCACAATGACGTAACATAGAGAAGGAAGATGATTAGAGGAGGTACGAACTACAGGACTTGGTTTTGGGCCAAATGGCATAACGCAGAGAAGGAAGAAGATTAGGGGAAGTCTAGACTATATGTCTTGCATTTGGGCACAATGACGTAACATAGAGAAGGAAGATGATTAGAATAGGTACGAACTACTGGACTTGGTTTTGGGCCAAATGGCATAACGCAGAGAAGGAAGAAGATTAGGGGAAGTCTAGACTATATGTTTTGCACTTGGGCACAATGACATAACATAGAGAAGGAAGATGATTAGGGGAAGTCTAGACTATATGTTTTGCACTTGGGCACAATGACATAACATAGAGAAGGAAGATGATTAGAGGAGGTACGAACTACTGGACTTGGTTTTGGGCAAAATGACATAACGCAGAGAAGGAAGAAGATTAGGGGAAGTCTAGACTATATGTTTTGCACTTGGGCACAATGACATAACATAGAGAAGGAAGATGATTAGAGGAGTTACGAACTACAGGACTTGGTTTTGGGCCAAATGGCATAACGCAGAGAAGGAAGAAGATTAGGGGAAGTCTAGACGATATGTCTTGAATTTGGGCACAATGACGTAACATAGAGAAGGAAGATGATTAGAGGAGGTACGAACTACTGGACTTGGTTTTGGGCCAAATGGCATAACGCAGAGAAGGAAGAAGATTAGGGGAAGTCTAGACTATATGTCTTGCATTTGGGCACAATGACGTAACATAGAGAAGGAAGATGATTAGAGGAGGTACGAACTACTGGACTTGGTTTTGGGCAAAGTGACATAACGCAGAGAAGGAAGAAGATTAGGGGAAGTCTAGACTATATGTCTTGCATTTGGGCACAATGACGTAACATAGAGAAGGAAGATGATTAGAGGAGGTACGAACTACTGGACTTGGTTTTGGGCCAAATGGCATAACGCAGAGAAGGAAGAAGATTAGGGGAAGTCTAGACTATATGTCTTGCATTTGGGCACAATGAAATGACATAGAGAAGGAAGTTGATTAGAGGAGGTACGAACCACTGGATTTGGTTTTGGGCAAAATGACATAACGCAGAGAAGGAAGAAGATTAGGGGAAGTCTAGACTATATGTCTTGCATTTGGGCACAATGACGTAACATAGAGAAGGAAGATGATTAGAGGAGGTACGAACTACTGGACTTGGTTTTGGGCCAAATGGCATAACGCAGAGAAGGAAGAAGATTAGGGGAAGTCTAGACTATATGTCTTGCATTTGGGCACAATGACGTAACATAGAGAAGGAAGATTATTAGAGGAGGTACGAACTACTGGACTTGGTTTTGGGCAAAATGACATAACGCAGAGAAGGAAGAAGATTAGGGGAAGTCTAGACTATATGTCTTGCATTTGGGCACAATGACGTAACATAGAGAAGGAAGATGATTAGAGGAGGTACGAACTACTGGACTTGGTTTTGGGCCAAATGGCATAACGCAGAGAAGGAAGGAGATTAGGGGAAGTCTAGACTATATGTCTTGCATTTGGGCACAATGACGTAACATAGAGAAGGAAGATGATTAGAGGAGGTACGAACTACTGGACTTGGTTTTGGGCAAAGTGACATAACGCAGAGAAGGAAGAAGATTAGGGGAAGCGTAGACTATATGTCTTGCATTTGGGCACAATGACGTAACATAGAGAAGGAAGATGATTAGAGGAGGTACGAACTACTGGACTTGGTTTTGGGCAAAATGGCATAACGCAGAGAAAGAAGAAGATTAGGGGAAGTCTAGACTATATGTCTTGCATTTGTTCACAATGACGTAACATAGAGAAGGAAGATGATTAGAGGAGGTACGAACTACTGGACTTGGTTTTGGGCCAAATGGCATAACGCAGAGAAGGAAGAAGATTAGGGGAAGTCTAGACTATATGTCTTGCATTTGGGCACAATGACGTAACATAGAGAAGGAAGATGATTAGAGGAGGTACGAACTACTGGACTTGGTTTTGGGCCAAATGGCATAACGCAGAGAAGGAAGAAGATTAGGGGAAGTCTAGACTATATGTCTTGCATTTGGGCACAATGAAATAACATAGAGAAGGATGATGATTAGAGGAGGTACGAAATACTGGACTTGGTTTTGGGCAAAGTGACATAACGCAGAGAAGGACGGAGATTAGGGGAAGTCTTGACTATATGTCTTGCATTTGGGCACAATGACGTAACATAGAGAAGGAAGATGATTAGAGGAGGTACGAACTACTGGACTTGGTTTTGGGCACAGTGACATAAAGCAGAGAACGAAGACGATTAGGGGAAGTCTAGACTATATGTCTTGCATTTGGGCACAATGACGTAACATAGAGAAGGAAGATGATTAGAGGAGGTACGAACTACTGGACTTGGTTTTGGGCCAAATGGCATAACGCAGAGAAGGAAGAAGATTAGGGGAAGTCTAGACTATATGTTTTGCACTTGGGCACAATGACGTAACATAGAGAAGGAAGATGATTAGAGGAGGTACGAACTACTGGACTTGGTTTTGGGCCAAATGGCATAACGCAGAGAAGGAAGAAGATTAGGGGAAGTCTAGACTATATGTTTTGCACTTGGGCACAATGACATAACATAGAGAAGGAAGATGATTAGGGGAAGTCTAGACTATATGTTTTGCACTTGGGCACAATGACATAACATAGAGAAGGAAGAAGATTAGGGGAAGTCTAGACTATATGTTTTGCACTTGGGCACAATGACATAACATAGAGAAGTAAGATGATTAGAGGTGGTACGAACTACTGGACTTGGTTTTGGGCAAAATGACATAACGTAGAGAAGGAAGAAGATTAGGGGACGTCTAGACTATATGTTTTGCACTTGGGCACAATGACATAACATAGAGAAGGAAGATGATTAGAGGAGGTACGAACTACAGGACTTGGTTTTGGGCCAAATAGCATAACGCAGAGAAGGAAGAAGATTAGGGGAAGTCTAGACTATATGTCTTGCATTTGGGCACAATGACGTAACATAGAGAAGGAAGATGATTAGAGGAGGTACGAACTACTGGACTTGGTTTTGGGCCAAATGGCATAACGCAGAGAAGGAAGACGATTAGGGGAAGTCTAGACTATATGTCTTGCATTTGGGCACAATGACATAACATAGAGAAGGAAGATGATTAGAGGAGGTACGAACTACTGGACTTGGTTTTGGGCAAAGTGACATAACGCAGAGAAGGAAGAAGATTAGGGGAAGTCTAGACTATATGTCTTGCATTTGGGCACAATGACGTAACATAGAGAAGGAAGATGATTAGAGGAGGTACGAACTACTGGATTTGGTTTTGGGCCAAATGGCATAACGCAGAGAAGGAAGAAGATTAGGGGAAGTCTAGACTATATGTCTTGCATTTGGGCACAATGAAATGACATAGAGAAGGAAGATGATTAGAGGAGGTACGAACTACTGGACTTGGTTTTGGGCCAAATGGCATAACGCAGAGAAGGAAGAAGATTAGGGGAAGTCTAGACTATATGTCTTGCATTTGGGCACAATGACGTAACATAGAGAAGGAAGATGATTAGAGGAGGTACGAACTACTGGACTTGGTTTTGGGCAAAATGGCATAACGCAGAGAAGGAAGAAGATTAGGGGAAGTCTAGACTATATGTCTTGCATTTGGGCACAATGACGTAACATAGAGAAGGAAGATGATTAGAGGAGGTACGAACTACTGGACTTGGTTTTGGGCCTAATGGCATAACGCAGAGAAGGAAGAAGATTAGGGGAAGTCTAGACTATATGTCTTGCATTTGGGCACAATGACGTAACATAGAGAAGGAAGATGATTAGAGGAGGTACGAACTACTGGACTTGGTTTTGGGCCAAATGGCATAACGCAGAGAAGGAAGAAGATTAGGGGAAGTCTAGACTATATGTCTTGCATTTGGGCACAATGACGTAACATAGAGAGGGAAGATTATTAGAGGAGGTACGAACTACTGGACTTGGTTTTGGGCAAAGTGACATAACGCAGTGAAGGAAGAAGATTAGGGGAAGTCTAGACTATATGTCTTGCATTTGGGCACAATGAAATAACATAGAGAAGGATGATGATTAGAGGAGGTACGAAATACTGGACTTGGTTTTGGGCAAAGTGACATAACGCAGAGAAGGACGAAGATTAGGGGAAGTCTTGACTATATGTCTTGCATTTGGGCACAATGACGTAACATAGAGAAGGAAGATGATTTGATTAGGTACGAACTACTGAACTTGGTTTTGGGCAAAGTGACATAACGCAGTGAAGGAAGAAGATTAGGGGAAGTCTAGACTATATGTCTTGCATTTGGGCACAATGAAATAACATAGAGAAGGATGATGATTAGAGGAGGTACGAAATACTGGACTTGGTTTTGGGCAAAGTGACATAACGCAGAGAAGGACGAAGATTAGGGGAAGTCTTGACTATATGTCTTGCATTTGGGCACAATGACGTAACATAGAGAAGGAAGATGATTAGCGGAGGTACGAACTACTGGACTTGGTTTTGGGCACAGTGACATAAAGCAGAGAACGAAGACGATTAGGGGAAGTCTAGACTATATGTCTTGCATTTGGGCACAATGACATAACATAGAGAAGGAAGATGATTAGAGGAGGTACGAACTACTGGACTTGGTTTTGGGCAAAGTGACATAACGCAGAGAAGGAAGAAGATTAGGGGAAGTCTAGACTATATGTCTTGCATTTGGGCACAATGACATAACATAGAGAAGGAAGATGATTAGAGGAGGTACGAGCTACTGGACTTGGTTTTGGACAAAATGACATAACGCAGAGAAGGAAGAAGATTAGGGGAAGTCTGGACTATATGTCTTGCATTTGGGCACAATGACATAACATAGAGAAGGAAGATGATTAGAGGAGGTACGAACTACTGGACTTGGTTTTGGGCAAAGTGACATAACGCAGAGAAGGAAGAAGATTAGGGGAAGTCTAGACTATATGTCTTGCATTTAGGCACAATGACGTAACATAGAGAAGAAAGATGATTAGAGGAGGTACGAACTACTGGACTTGGTTTTGGGCAAAGTGACATAACTTAGAGAAGGAAGAAGATTAGGGGAAGTCTAGACTATATGTCTTGCATTTGGGCACAATGACGTAACATAGAGAAGGAAGATTATTAGAGGAGGTACGAACTACTGGACTTGGTTTTGGGCAAAATGACATAACGCAGAGAAGGAAGAAGATTAGGGGAAGTCTAGACTATATGTCTTGCATTTGGGCACAATGACGTAACATAGAGAAGGAAGATGATTAGAGGAGGTACGAACTACTGGACTTGGTTTTGGGCCAAATGGCATAACGCAGAGAAGGAAGGAGATTAGGGGAAGTCTAGACTATATGTCTTGCATTTGGGCACAATGACGTAACATAGAGAAGGAAGATGATTAGAGGAGGTACGAACTACTGGACTTGGTTTTGGGCAAAGTGACATAACGCAGAGAAGGAAGAAGATTAGGGGAAGCGTAGACTATATGTCTTGCATTTGGGCACAATGACGTAACATAGAGAAGGAAGATGATTAGAGGAGGTACGAACTACTGGACTTGGTTTTGGGCAAAATGGCATAACGCAGAGAAAGAAGAAGATTAGGGGAAGTCTAGACTATATGTCTTGCATTTGTTCACAATGACGTAACATAGAGAAGGAAGATGATTAGAGGAGGTACGAACTACTGGACTTGGTTTTGGGCCAAATGGCATAACGCAGAGAAGGAAGAAGATTAGGGGAAGTCTAGACTATATGTCTTGCATTTGGGCACAATGACGTAACATAGAGAAGGAAGATGATTAGAGGAGGTACGAACTACTGGACTTGGTTTTGGGCCAAATGGCATAACGCAGAGAAGGAAGAAGATTAGGGGAAGTCTAGACTATATGTCTTGCATTTGGGCACAATGAAATAACATAGAGAAGGATGATGATTAGAGGAGGTACGAAATACTGGACTTGGTTTTGGGCAAAGTGACATAACGCAGAGAAGGACGGAGATTAGGGGAAGTCTTGACTATATGTCTTGCATTTGGGCACAATGACGTAACATAGAGAAGGAAGATGATTAGAGGAGGTACGAACTACTGGACTTGGTTTTGGGCACAGTGACATAAAGCAGAGAACGAAGACGATTAGGGGAAGTCTAGACTATATGTCTTGCATTTGGGCACAATGACGTAACATAGAGAAGGAAGATGATTAGAGGAGGTACGAACTACTGGACTTGGTTTTGGGCCAAATGGCATAACGCAGAGAAGGAAGAAGATTAGGGGAAGTCTAGACTATATGTTTTGCACTTGGGCACAATGACGTAACATAGAGAAGGAAGATGATTAGAGGAGGTACGAACTACTGGACTTGGTTTTGGGCCAAATGGCATAACGCAGAGAAGGAAGAAGATTAGGGGAAGTCTAGACTATATGTTTTGCACTTGGGCACAATGACATAACATAGAGAAGGAAGATGATTAGGGGAAGTCTAGACTATATGTTTTGCACTTGGGCACAATGACATAACATAGAGAAGGAAGAAGATTAGGGGAAGTCTAGACTATATGTTTTGCACTTGGGCACAATGACATAACATAGAGAAGTAAGATGATTAGAGGTGGTACGAACTACTGGACTTGGTTTTGGGCAAAATGACATAACGTAGAGAAGGAAGAAGATTAGGGGACGTCTAGACTATATGTTTTGCACTTGGGCACAATGACATAACATAGAGAAGGAAGATGATTAGAGGAGGTACGAACTACAGGACTTGGTTTTGGGCCAAATAGCATAACGCAGAGAAGGAAGAAGATTAGGGGAAGTCTAGACTATATGTCTTGCATTTGGGCACAATGACGTAACATAGAGAAGGAAGATGATTAGAGGAGGTACGAACTACTGGACTTGGTTTTGGGCCAAATGGCATAACGCAGAGAAGGAAGACGATTAGGGGAAGTCTAGACTATATGTCTTGCATTTGGGCACAATGACATAACATAGAGAAGGAAGATGATTAGAGGAGGTACGAACTACTGGACTTGGTTTTGGGCAAAGTGACATAACGCAGAGAAGGAAGAAGATTAGGGGAAGTCTAGACTATATGTCTTGCATTTGGGCACAATGACGTAACATAGAGAAGGAAGATGATTAGAGGAGGTACGAACTACTGGATTTGGTTTTGGGCCAAATGGCATAACGCAGAGAAGGAAGAAGATTAGGGGAAGTCTAGACTATATGTCTTGCATTTGGGCACAATGAAATGACATAGAGAAGGAAGATGATTAGAGGAGGTACGAACTACTGGACTTGGTTTTGGGCCAAATGGCATAACGCAGAGAAGGAAGAAGATTAGGGGAAGTCTAGACTATATGTCTTGCATTTGGGCACAATGACGTAACATAGAGAAGGAAGATGATTAGAGGAGGTACGAACTACTGGACTTGGTTTTGGGCAAAATGGCATAACGCAGAGAAGGAAGAAGATTAGGGGAAGTCTAGACTATATGTCTTGCATTTGGGCACAATGACGTAACATAGAGAAGGAAGATGATTAGAGGAGGTACGAACTACTGGACTTGGTTTTGGGCCTAATGGCATAACGCAGAGAAGGAAGAAGATTAGGGGAAGTCTAGACTATATGTCTTGCATTTGGGCACAATGACGTAACATAGAGAAGGAAGATGATTAGAGGAGGTACGAACTACTGGACTTGGTTTTGGGCCAAATGGCATAACGCAGAGAAGGAAGAAGATTAGGGGAAGTCTAGACTATATGTCTTGCATTTGGGCACAATGACGTAACATAGAGAGGGAAGATTATTAGAGGAGGTACGAACTACTGGACTTGGTTTTGGGCAAAGTGACATAACGCAGTGAAGGAAGAAGATTAGGGGAAGTCTAGACTATATGTCTTGCATTTGGGCACAATGAAATAACATAGAGAAGGATGATGATTAGAGGAGGTACGAAATACTGGACTTGGTTTTGGGCAAAGTGACATAACGCAGAGAAGGACGAAGATTAGGGGAAGTCTTGACTATATGTCTTGCATTTGGGCACAATGACGTAACATAGAGAAGGAAGATGATTTGATTAGGTACGAACTACTGAACTTGGTTTTGGGCAAAGTGACATAACGCAGTGAAGGAAGAAGATTAGGGGAAGTCTAGACTATATGTCTTGCATTTGGGCACAATGAAATAACATAGAGAAGGATGATGATTAGAGGAGGTACGAAATACTGGACTTGGTTTTGGGCAAAGTGACATAACGCAGAGAAGGACGAAGATTAGGGGAAGTCTTGACTATATGTCTTGCATTTGGGCACAATGACGTAACATAGAGAAGGAAGATGATTAGCGGAGGTACGAACTACTGGACTTGGTTTTGGGCACAGTGACATAAAGCAGAGAACGAAGACGATTAGGGGAAGTCTAGACTATATGTCTTGCATTTGGGCACAATGACATAACATAGAGAAGGAAGATGATTAGAGGAGGTACGAACTACTGGACTTGGTTTTGGGCAAAGTGACATAACGCAGAGAAGGAAGAAGATTAGGGGAAGTCTAGACTATATGTCTTGCATTTGGGCACAATGACATAACATAGAGAAGGAAGATGATTAGAGGAGGTACGAGCTACTGGACTTGGTTTTGGACAAAATGACATAACGCAGAGAAGGAAGAAGATTAGGGGAAGTCTGGACTATATGTCTTGCATTTGGGCACAATGACATAACATAGAGAAGGAAGATGATTAGAGGAGGTACGAACTACTGGACTTGGTTTTGGGCAAAGTGACATAACGCAGAGAAGGAAGAAGATTAGGGGAAGTCTAGACTATATGTCTTGCATTTAGGCACAATGACGTAACATAGAGAAGAAAGATGATTAGAGGAGGTACGAACTACTGGACTTGGTTTTGGGCAAAGTGACATAACTTAGAGAAGGAAGATGATTAGATTAGGGACGAACTACTGGACTTGGTTTTGGGCAAAGTGACATAACGCAGAGAAGGAAGAAGATTAGGGGAAGTCTAGACTATATGTCTTGCATTTGGGCACAATGACATAACTTAGAGAAGGAAGATGATTAGAGGAGGTACGAGCTATTGGACTTGGTTTTGGGCACAGTGACATAACGCATAGAAGGAAGAAGATTAGGGAAAGTCTAGACTATATGTCTTGCATTTGGGCACAATGGCATAACATAGAGAAGGAAGATGATTAGAGGGAGTCTAGACTAGACGGTATTCCTTTAGGCACAGTGACATAACGCAGAGAAGGAAGATGATTAGAGGGAGTCTAGACTGTACTACCTGCCATTGAGCACAGCGACATAACGCAAAGAAGGAAGATGATTAGAAAGAGGTTAGACTATACGCCTTGCCTTTGGGCACAAGGACATAGCGCAGAGAATGAAGATGATTAGAGGAAGCCTAGACTACAGGACTTGCCTTTGGACACATCTATATAACTCAGAGGAGGGAGATGATTAGAGGGGGTCTGGACCACGGGACTTGTCTTTGGACACATCGATATATATCGCAGAGAAGGGAGATGATTAGAGGAAGCCTAGACCACAGGACTTGCCTTTGGACACATCGATATAACTCAGAGGAGGGAGATGATTAGAGGGGGTCTAGACCACAGGACTTGCCTTTTGCACACATTGATATATCGCAGAGAAGGGAGATGATTAGAGGAAGCCTAGACCACAGGACTTGCCTTTGCACACATTGATATATCGCAGAGAAGGGAGATGATTAGAGGAAGCCTAGACCACAGGACTTGCCTTTGCACAGATTGATATATCGCAGAGAAGGGAGATGATTAGAGGAAGCCTAGACCACAGGACTTGCCTTTGCACACATTGATATATCGCAGAGAAGGGAGATGATTAGAGGAAGCCTAGACCACAGGACTTGCCTTTGCACACATTGATATATCGCAGAGAAGGGAGATGATTAGAGGGGGTCTAGACCACAGGACTTGCCTTTTGCACACATTGATATATCGCAGAGAAGGGAGATGATTAGAGGAAGCCTAGACCACAGGACTTGCCTTTGCACACATTGATATATCGCAGAGAAGGGAGATGATTAGAGGAAGCCTAGACCACAGGACTTGCCTTTGCACACATTGATATATCGCAGAGAAGGGAGATGATTAGAGGAAGCCTAGACCACTGAAATTGCCTTTGGACACATCGATTTAGCGTAGAGAAGGGAGATGATTAGAGGAAGCCTAGACCACAGGACTTGCCTTTGCACACATTGATATATCGCAGAGAAGGGAGATGATTAGAGGAAGCCTAGACTACAGGACTTGCCTTTGGACACATCGATATAACTCAGAGGAGGGAGATGATGAGAGGGGTCTAGACCACAGGACTTGCCTTTGCACACATTGATATATCGCAGAGAAGGGAGATGATTAGAGGAAGCCTAGACCACAGGACTTGCCTTTGCACACATTGATATATCGCAGAGAAGGGAGATGATTAGAGGAAGCCTAGACCACTGAAATTGCCTTTGGACACATCGATTTAGCGTAGAGAAGGAAGATCTAGAAGGTGGTCTAGACTACACGGCATGCCTTTAAACACAGTGACATAACTCAGAGAAGGAAGACAATTAGAGGGTATCTAGACTTCAATATGCCTTTAGGCATAGTAACATATCTCAAAAAAGGTTGATGATCATAGGAAGTCTAGATACAAGACTTTTCTTTGGGTAAATTGATATAACGCAGAGGAGGATGATGATAAGAGAGAGTCTAGGGTACAGGACTTGTCTTTGGGTTCAGCGACATAACGTAATGACGGAAGGTGAGTAAAGGATGCCTGAACTATAACACCTGCCTTTTGGGCAGAAATATAAACATTTTTTTAAACAAATCCGATCTAGCAAACCCATCATTGTACATGTGTAATGTAAGGCATTGACTATCACTACGTTTGGGTTAAATGAAAGCATCGAATACATTACGGCTTTGCAGACAAGTGAAAGGAAATGTGAGCATAATGCTGAGAACTTTATGCAAGGCGATTGGTTTCCACGAGGGAGGTGGGGGAGAAGCTTTTATCCGCGCTGTCACAGGTGCTCTATCCAATTTAATTTTCTGCCTGTGCGCTGTCTTCCTTCTACGTGCTTTGCCACACTCTCTTCCAACGCTTTATAAATAATATAACTGCAAACTCTGGTTTCGCTGATTTAGGGACATTGTTCGAGGTACACGCTCATTAGTTTAATCATTGACCGAATTAAAACTGCCGAGCAGCAATAGGAAATGATAGATAGAATTATCATTAGATCCTAGTATCAGACCTAAGAAGCCGACTATAACATAGAAACGTAAGAACGATATAAATAAAAGAGAGAATGACAGGAAACAAAGAAGTGGAAGGGGAGAGAGCGAGAGAGATATTAATTACTTCTCTTTATCATGCGCGCCTAAGGAAAAGGTTCTCTTGAGTAAGTTAGCCCTTTTTCTGGTCAATAGCTGGCCATGTTTACGAAAGTTTATGCAGTAAACGAATACAAAGTGCGCGTGTGACGAGAAACATTCTCACCTGTGGCTGCCGTTGCCATCGATTGGCTGAAATATTGATAAGACGGTGACGTCACATGCCATTCACTCCTCGCCACGCCTGGTCGTGGCGTTTATCCACAGAGAGAGAAGTAGAACAGCTGATTGATAATTGTTGACCCTAAAATAGATATCTCTGCTTATTAAAATTGAATTATGCAATCAATAAATTACGAAAGATAAAGAATAATTATCTTTATTATAAGTTAATTTAATAATCATGTTTTATAAAGAGCAATGAATAATTACTAAATAAGTAAAGAATAAAATTTAAAGGGTTAATAATTTTTCCGCCATGTGTTTAGATTCAAATACAATGGCTAATAGTCGCTTTGTTGTGCAGGTCTATCCTTATCCTTGACCCTTTGAACATTTTCAATATTGTTTACAGATTATGATAAGCAAAATATTATTAATACATAATTTATTAGTAATAATTGACTCTGTTCTACAAATATTGTGACTTTACAGCTTACTGGCGTGAAATTCAATTATAAATATTAAATAAATAATTACCGTTGTTTAACGTATACAAATTCATTAGCTGTTTAATTATATGTACATTATTTATTATTATATAATCATATATTAATTATGTAAGTACACAAGTTATATTTATCATAATATTTCAAGTATTATTATTTGTAAATACATTGCAACAAAATACAATATAATGAGAACAGCGTCAATAAAACAATAATCCCAATGGCATAAAAATAACTAATACATAAAATTATTCAGAAATAACTCTTATGTGCATTTGGATGACAAAACCATCATCGTGATACAATTAAAATACTATCTTAAAAATACAATCTAGATAGCATATTGCCAGTTAGACCGGGGATGCATAAGCTTTTTGGAACGGCTCAATTTTCTTGAGCTGGGCCGCTAAATTTATCGAGTTCAACAATTAGAAATTTTAAAAATTATAATCTTATTTATTATATAGATAAGCGTAATTACCATACATAGACAGCCATTTTATAATATATAATAGCATACATACCAGTTACAATGTATCCAGATGTCAATAATTCCCTATATTTATAATGTTGTAATGTTGATATTACATCAGGATCAAAAACATGCAACAATACTCCCCTTGATGTAAAAGGAAGTCCAACAATAGTTATTTTAGTGAGAAATTTGGCCCTGTTTCTCTTTTGATATCTGTTCAATATCTATTTTAATGTTTTTGGTTGCTATTTTCAAAGTCGATTCCAAGTGACTGTCAAGTAAACGCGTACGAACTTTGGATTGGGATTGTAGATTAACGCAAAAAAGCATGCTCACAAATAAAAGTACCATCGAACAAGAATATTGTGCCATTTGAATATTGTCTCAAATACTGCTGGCAAGGCAATATTGTGCTGGTTCAGGCCTCTCCCTTGAAATAGTATTACGTTTCCCTAAATTCAAGAGTAACATTTCAAAGTGATCAGGGAGCAGCGGGGTTCGTGGGGAGTGCAGCCCTAGTCTAGAACCAAGTCTGCGTTGTCACTTTTCCGTATGAAAGAAGCGAAGCGAAATCTTACATAAGAGAAAATCAATAGAGAGAAGTGTTCTAAGGTAGCTAATGAACACGCCTGAGCTAGACCAGAGTCTATTGTAATATCTAGAGTCTATTGTAATATGTCCATTGTAATATCTTGAGTTTATTGTAATATCTAGAGGCTATTGTAATATATCTATTGTAATATCTTAAGCCTGTTGTAATATATCTATTGTAATATCTAGAGTCTATTGTAATATATTAATTGTAATATCTAGAGTTTATTGTAATAAATCTATTGTAATATCTAGAGGCTATTGTAATATATCTATTGTAATATCTAGAGGCTATTGTAATATATCTATTGTAATATCTTAAGCCTGTTGTAATATATCTATTGTAATATCTAGAGTCTATTGTAATATATTAATTGTAATATCTAGAGTTTATTGTAATATCTAGAGGCTATTGTAATATATCTATTGCAATATCTAGAGTCTATTGTAATATATCTATTGTAATATCTTAAGCCTGTTGTAATATATCTATTGTAATATCTAGAGTCTATTGTAATATATCTATTGTAATATCTAGAGGTTATTGTAATATATCTATTGCAATATGTAGAGTCTATTGTAATATATCTATTGTAATATCTTAAGCCTGTTGTAATATATCTATTGTAATATCTAGAGGCTATTGTAATATATCTATTGTAATATCTAGAATCTATTATAATATATTAATTGTAATATCTAGAGTTTATTGTAATAAATCAATTGTAATATATCTATTGGAATATCTAGAGTCTATTGTAATAAATCTATTGTAATATCTTAAGCAAGTTGTAATATATCTATTGTAATATCTAGAGTCTATTGTAATATATCTATTGTAATATCTAGAGGTTATTGTAATATATCTATTGCAATATGTAGAGTCTATTGTAATATATCTATTGTAATATCTTAAGCCTGTTGTAATATATCTATTGTAATATCTAGAGTCTATTGTAATATATTAATTGTAATATCTAGAGTTTATTGTAATAAATCTTTTGTAATATCTAGAGGCTATTGTAATATATCTATTGCAATATCTAGAGTCTATTGTAATATATCTATTGTAATATCTTAAGCCTGTTGTAATATATCTATTGTAATATCTAGAGTCTATTGTAATATATCTATTGTAATATCTAGAGGTTATTGTAATATATCTATTGCAATATGTAGAGTCTATTGTAATATATCTATTGTAATATCTTAAGCCTGTTGTAATATATCTATTGTAATATCTAGAGGCTATTGTAATATATCTATTGGAATATCTAGAATCTATTATAATATATTAATTGTAATATCTAGAGTTTATTGTAATAAATCTATTGTAATATATCTATTGCAATATCTAGAGTCTATTGTAATAAATCTATTGTAATATCTTAAGCCTGTTGTAATATATCTATTGTAATATCTAAAGTCTATTGTAATATATCTATTGTAATATCTAGAATCTATTATAATATATTAATTGTAATATCTAGAGTTTATTGTAATAAATCTATTGTAATATATCTATTGCAATATCTAGAGTCTATTGTAATAAATCTATTGTAATATCTTAAGCCTGTTGTAATATATCTATTGTAATATCTAGAGTCTATTGTAATATATCTATTGTAATATCTAAAATCTATTATAATATATTAATTGTAATATCTAGAGTTTATTGTAATAAATCTATTGTAATATCTTAAGCCTGTTGTAATATATCTATTGTAATATCTAGAGTCTATTGTAATATATCTATTGTAATATCTAGAACCTATTATAATATATTAATTGTAATATCTAGAGTTTATTGTAATAAATCTATTTTAATATATCTATTACAATATCTAGAGTCTATTGTAATAAATCTATTGTAATATCTTAAGCCTGTTGTAATATATCTATTGTAATATCTAGAGTCTATTGTAATATATCTATTGTAATATCTAAAATCTATTATAATATATTAATTGTAATATCTAGAGTTTATTGTAATAAATCTATTGCAATATCTTAAGCCTGTTGTATATATCTATTGTAATATCTAGAGTCTATTGTAATATATCTATTGCAATATCTAGAGGCTATTGATTATATATATATTGTAATATCTAGAGGCTATTGTAATAAATCTATTGTAATATCTTAAGCCTGTTGTAATATATCTATTGTAATATCTAGAGTCTATTGTAATATATCTATTGTAATATCTAGAGGCTATTGTAGTATATCTATTGTAATATCTAGAGTCTATTGTAATATATCTATTGTAATATCTAGAATCTATTATAATATATTAATTGTAATATCTAGAGTTTATTGAAATAAATCTATTGTAATATCTTAAGCCTGTTGTAATATATCTATTGTAATATCTAGAGTCTATTGTAATATATCTATTGTAATATCTAGAATCTATTATAATATATTAATTGTAATATCTAGAGTTTATTGTAATAAATCTATTGTAATATCTTAAGCCTGTTGTAATAAATCTATTGTAATATCTAGAGTCTATTGTAATATATATATATATATATATATATATATATATATATATATATATATATATATATATATATATAGGCCTATTGTAATATCTAGAAACTATTATAATATATTAATTGTAATATCTAGAGTCTATTGTAATATGCTTTATAATTGTATTTTTAATGTAATAGGACCCTCTAATGATAATTACGATAGAGTAAGTTTAATTTTGATAACTTTATGTGTAAGTTATTTATGAAGTGAACACTTCTACAGTGACATCCACAACACCTTACTGGATTGATATAAACATACAATTTTGCGTCAGTATAACTTCCGTCACGTTACGCTATGAGTTTCCTCAAAGGCAATGAAACGATAACATATGATTTCATATAACAGCTGATTTTATGTTACACGTTACGTTGTAGAAAAATTGTTTTAACACATGGGTTATGTTATTTTTATGGGTTTTGTGTGATATTGGGATTTCGTCAATAGTTTTACATTGTATCGTAATTATTTTTGAAGTGAATACTTTTGTCGTGCCTGAACAGAAAAATGTACGAAGAAAAATCTTCCAGCTGGCCTTACGCTAAAATCGTCATGAAAATACTTTCAATTCTTTCCATTAGTTCACACTCTTCTTATATAGTATATATCTTGTTCAAATTTTAAAATTTTTAATAAAATACTTTTTATTCATCCACTGAAGATCAATTCATATTTGTAAACTACTAGTGAATGACGTTTTATGGTAATACACTTTTTTTCAAATATTAATTTATTAATAATTACATTTTAGTTTTACTTGGAAAAAACTTTTCCCAAAAGAGCCAAGGTATGCGATATAGTTATTTCGTCTTATTTGGAGTAAAATAAGTTATAAAATATGATTTCATAAAACAGCTGATTTTATGTTGTAGGATATGTGGTATAACAGCTGTTTTAACGCATAGATTAGTATATGATATTAGTATATAGATTACACATTAACGCATAGTAAATGTATTTATTTAATAAAAAGTAATTGAAATATTTTTTTTTTACCAGTGTGGGAATAAACAAGTTTTATTACTTGTTTGATAGTGTTGTTACTTTGTTACGCATTAATTAGACATAACGTAGCTAAAGAAGCTC
>JBAIZL010000003.1:69053619-69131119 GCA_036971475.1 Prosapia bicincta
GTTCTCACACCTATATAATACTAAAGCTGCGTAAGCAGGAATTTTCCTAGCACGCATTTAATTATAAAATGTTCACATAAAATGTTCATATAACTTACATAAAGTATATGTGAAATATTTTAAAATAAATAAAACTTCTAAACCACAAATAACATTGATTTAAACCTTATGTACACTTCGATTGCCCAGCAATCATCTTCAGAGGTATTTAAAAAATACAACTAACTTTAAACAACATAATACAACAAATATATAGGCATAAACCGGCAACTACTTCGCCACGCCCCTTATTTAAAAAACTAGTACGACCAATCACGTTGCAGTAAATCCCCCCTCTACAACTTGGTCCGGTTTTCCCCCTCTCGTGGTGTTGAGTTACCGTTACAACTATTTCAATTTTACTAAAAAACAATAATATTACTTATTAACAAAGTTATAACTATCTCCTAATTAATGAATATAACTGAGATTTAGGGATAGGCCCTTTATCACAATTTAATAAATTATTTTCGTCATATTTGTGAATGTACAAACTTTCAAAACTATTCAAAAGACCTTATGAATTAACAGTTTTCAATAATTTTAGATCATTTAATTCTAAAGTATGTTTACTGTTTAGAATATGTTCTGCAACACTAGATTGGTCGTACTAGTTTTTTAAATAAGGGGCGTGGCGAAGTAGTTGCCGGTTTATGCCTATATATTTGTTGTATTATGTTGTTTAAAGTTAGTTGTATTTTTTAAATACCTCTGAAGATGATTGCTGGGCAATCGAAATGTACATAAGGTTTAAATAAATGTTATTTGTGGTTTTATTTATTTAAAAATAAACATTACGCCACAGTTGCTTCATACAGTTATATATGTGAAATAGTTTGGTATAGGCGTAATACCATTAAATTTCCTGTTGATATGATTTTTTTGTTCGGGAAAAAGAAGTTTTCCCTTCAGAAAAGTATATTCGTACGTATTGCTAAATACAATACAGTGCTGTGTTACTTTCCAACATCTCGTTCCTTCAGCCGACGCGTTTCGAAATGCTTCCATTTTCTTCAAGAATAATCTAGTACTGCGTAATTCTGAGATGTACATGTTTAACATTTAATTTGAAGGATGGTAGGTTTTTCAAAATAACGTGAACCTATTGATGAAATAGCGGTCTATATATTTTTGTTTCAAAATTAAATTTGAAATTATTCTAAGATCTACAGCCGCTGTAAGTGTTAGCAAGTGAACAATGTGTGCGCACGCGAGCGTGTAGAACTCACAAACGTCTGAAAGACAAACGTCTGAATACAGAGACAGAGCATCTCTACAGAGAGCGACCCTAAAAAAGCTCTGTAGTCTTTGAATTTCACGGAGTGCGTCAGAGCGTGACGACTTCCGGTTCCGCCAAGTAAACGCCAGAAGATCTGCATTTGCGAAACGGCTTTTTCTTAAAGATGTTGTGTATTTTATGTATTCTAAAACCATCGAATATATTACAATATTTTTGGATTCGGTTTAAAATAAATTACATTTAAGTTATTATAAATATTTCAGAACTAACTCGATATTAACCTATTAAACTTACACTTATGTATTCTGAAAGCCTTCATTACCCTCGAGAAGAGATCACTGCTGAGCTTAACCAAAATCTGAGTTAAAGATATACCATGACTGCTGAGCTCGGTAACTACCAAGTGCTCTATTCGGTTCTGTTACGAAATCCCCAAAGGAGTAATTATGAGTAAATTAGTTAGAAAACCGCATCTAATTGCCCCAAATGTACACAATTGTGAAAAGAGGGAGTAGTCTATGCCTCGAAGGGATCAGTAGGCCTCACACAATAAAATTAATTATTCTATTTATAGGTAAATGTTTAAATAGCCTGCATCTGCAAGCTCCAATAGTAAGAAAAATGTAAACAGAGAAGATATACATCGAGGGATTCAGTAGCCCCACCAAATAGAAACCTATTTAATTCTATTTATAGGTAGATGTTTAAATACCCTGCATCTGCAAGCTCCAATAGTAAGAAAAATGTAAACAGGGAAGATATACATCGAGGGATTCAGTAGCCCCACCAAATAGAAACCTATTTAATTCTATTTATAGGTAGATGTTTAAATACCCTGCCTCTGCAAGCTCCAATAGTAAGAAAAATGTAAACAGAGAAGATATACATCGAGGGATTCAGTATCCCCACCAAATATAAACCTATTTAATTCTATTTATAGGTAGATGTTTAAATAGCCTGCATCTGCAAGCTCCAATAGTAAGAAAAATGTAAACAGAGAAGATATACATCGAGGGATTCAGTAGCCCCACCAAATAGAAACCTATTTAATTCTATTTATAGGTAAATGTTTAAACAGACTGCATCTGCAAGCTCCAATAGTAAGAAAAATGTAAACAGAGAAGATATACATCGAGGGATTCAGTAGCCCCACCAAATAGAAACCTATTTAATTCTATTTATAGGTAGGTGTTTGAATAGCCTGCATCTGGCAGCTTCAATAGTAAGAAAAATGGAAACATAGATGATATACATCGAGGGATTCAGTATCCCCACCAAATAGAAACCTATTTAATTCTATTTATAGGTAGATGTTTAAATACCCTGAATCTGCAAGCTCCAATAGTAAGAAAAATGTAAACAGAGAAGATATACATCGAGGGATTCAGTATCCCCACCAAATAGAAACCTATTTAATACTATTTATAGGTAGATGTTTGAATAGCCTGCATCTGCAAGCTCCAATAGTAAGAACAATGTAAACAGAGAAGATATACATCGAGGGATTCAGTAGCCCCACCAAATAGAAACCTATTTAATACTATTTATAGGTAGATGTTTGATTAGCCTGCATCTGCAAGCTCCAATAGTAAGAAAAATGGAAACAGAGAAGATATACATCGAGGGATTCAGTAGCCCCACCAAATAGAAACCTATTTAATTCTATTTATAGGTAGATGTTTGAATAGCCAGCATCTGCAAGCTCCAATAGTAAGAAAAATGTAAACAGAGAAGATATACATCGAGGGATTCAGTAGCCCCACCAAATAGAAACCTATTTAATTCTATTTACAAGTAGATGTTTAAATAGCCCGCATCTGCTAGCTCCAATAGTAAGAAAAATGTAAACAGAGAAGATATACATCGAGAGATTCAGTAGCCCCACCAAATAGAAACCTATTTAATTCTGTTTATATTTAGATGTTTAAATAGCCTGCATCTGCAAGCTCCAATAGTAAGAAAAATGGAAACAGAGATGATATACATCGAGGGATTCAATATCCCCACCAAATAGAAACCTATTTAATACTATTTATAGGTAGATGTTTGAATAGCCTGCATCTGCAAGTTCCAATAGTAAGAAAAATGTAAACAGAGAAGATATACATCGAGGGATTCAGTAGCCCCACCAAATAGAAACCTATTTAATTCTATTTATAGGTAGATGTTTAAATAGCCTGTATCTGCAAGCTCCAATAGTTAGAAAAATGTAAACAGAGAAGATATACATCGAGGGATTCAGTAGCCCCACCAAATAGAAACCTATTTAATTCTATTTACAAGTAGATGTTTAAATAGCATGCATCTGCAAGCTCCAATAGTAAGAAAAATGTAAACAGAGAAGATATACATCGAGGGATTCAGTAGCCCCACCAAATAGAAACCTATTTAATTCTATTTGTAGGTAGATGTTTAAATAGCCTGCATCTGCAAACTCCAATAGTAAGAAAAATGTAAACAGAGAATATATACGTCGAGGGATTCAGTAGCCCCACCAAATAGAGACCTACTTAATGCTATTTATAGGTAGATGTTTAAATAGCCTACATCTGCAAGCTCCATTAGTAAGAAAAATGTAAACAGAGAAGATATACATCGAGGGATTCAGTAGCCCCACCAAATAGAAACCTATTTAATTCTATTTATAGGTAGATATTTAAATAGCCTGCATCTGCATGCTCCAATAGTAAGACAAATGTAAACAGAGAAGATATACTTCGAGGGATTCAGTAGCCCCACCAAATAGAAACCTATTTAATTCTATTTATAGGTAGATGTTTAAATAGCCTGCATCTGCAAACTCCAATAGTAAGAAAAATGTAAACAGAGAAGATATACTTCGAGGGATTCAGTAGCCCGACCAAATAGAAACCTATTTAATTCTATTTATAGGTAGATGTTTAAATAGCCTTGATCCGCAAGCTCCAATAGTAAGAAAAATGTAAACAGAGAAGATATACATCGAGGGATTCAGTAGCTCCACCAAATAGAAACATATTTAATTCTATTTATAGGTAAATGTTTAAATAGCATGCATCTGCAAGCTCCAATAGTAAGAAAAATGTAAACAGAGAAGATATACATCGAGGGATTCAGTAGCCCCACCAAATAGAAACCTATTTAATTCTATTTGTAGGTAGATGTTTAAATAGCCTGCATCTGCAAGCTCCAATAGTAAGAAAAATGTAAACAGACAAGATATACGTCGAGGGATTCAGTAGCCCCACCAAATAGAGACCTACTTAATTCTATTTATAGGTAGATGTTTAAATAGCCTGCATCTGCAAGCTCCAATAGTAAGAAAAATGTAAACAGAGAAGATATACTTCGAGGGATTCAGTAGCCCCACCAAATACAAACCTATTTATTTCTATTTATAGGTAGATGTTTAAATAGCCTGCATCTGCAACCTCCAATAGTAAAAACAAATGTACACAGAGAAGATATAGATCAAGGGATTCAGTAGCCCCATTAAATAGAAACCGATTTAATTCTATTTATAGGTAGATGTTTAAATAGCCTACATCTGCAAGCTCCATTAGTAAGAAAAATGTAAACAGAGAAGATATACATCGAGGGATTCAGTAGCCCCACCAAATAGAAACCTATTTAATTCTATTTATAGGTAGATATTTAAATAGCCTGCATCTGCATGCTCCAATAGTAAGAAAAATGTAAACAGAGAAGATATACTTCGAGGGATTCAGTAGCCCCACCAAATAGAAACCTATTTAATTCTATTAATAGGTAGATGTTTAAATAGCCTGCATCTGCAAACTCCAATAGTAAGAAAAATGTAAACAGAGAAGATATACATCGAGGGATTCAGTAGCTCCACCAAATAGAAACCTATTTAATTCTATTTATAGGTAAATGTTTAAATAGCCTGCATCTGTAAGCTCCAATAGTAAGAAAAATGTAAACAGAGAAGATATACATCGAGGGATTCAGTAGCCCCACCAAATAGAAACCTATGTAATTCTATTTATAGGTAGATTTTTAAATAGCCTGCATCTGCATGCTCCAATAGTAAGAAAAATGTAAACAGAGAAGATATACATCGAGGGATTCAGTAGGCCCACCAAATAGAACTCTATTTAATTCTATTTATAGGTAGATGTTTAAATAGCCTGCATCTGCAAACTCCAATAGTAAGAAAAATGTAAACAGAGAAGATATACTTCGAGGGATTCAGTAGCCCGACCAAATAGAAACCTATTTAATTCTATTTATAGGTAGATGTTTAAATAGCCTGCATCTGCTAGCTCCAATAGTAAGAAAAATGTAAACAGAGAAGATATACATCGAGAGATTCAGTAGCCCCACCAAATAGAAACCTATTTAATTCTATTTATATTTAGATGTTTAAATAGCCTGCATCTGAAAGCTCCAATAGTAAGAAAAATGGAAACAGAGATGATATACATCGAGGGATTCAATATCCCCACCAAATAGAAACCTATTTAATACTATTTATAGGTAGATGTTTGAATAGCCTGCATCTGCAAGTTCCTATAGTAAGAAAAATGTAAACAGAGAAGATATACATCGAGGGATTCAGTAGCCCCACCAAATAGAAACCTATTTATTTCTATTTATAGGTAGATGTTTGAATAGCCTGCATCTGCAAGCTCCAATAGTAAGGAAAATGTAAACAGAGAAGATATACATCGAGGGATTCAGTAGCCCCACCAAATAGAAACCTATTTAATTCTATTTATAGGTAGATGTTTAAATAGCCGGCATCTGCAAGCTCCAATAGTAAGAAAAATGTAAACAGAGAAGATATTCATCGAGGGATTCAGTAGCCCCACCAAATAGAAACCTATTTAATTCTATTTATAGGTAGATGTTTAAATAGCCTGCATCTGCAAGCTCCAATAGTAAGAAAAATGTAAACAGAGAAGATATACATCGAGGGATTCAGTAGCCCCACCAAATAGAAACCTATTTAATTCTATTTATAGGTAGATGTTTAAATAGCCTGCATCTGCAAGCTCCAATAGTAAGAAAAATGTAAACAGAGAAGATATACTTCGAGGGATTCAGTAGCCCCACCAAATAGAAACCTATTGAATTCTATTTATAGGTAGATGTTTAAATAGCCTGTATCTGCAAGCTCCAATAGTTAGAAAAATGTAAACAGAGAAGATATACATCGAGGGATTCAGTAGCCCCACCAAATAGAAACCTATTTAATTCTATTTACAAGTAGATGTTTAAATAGCCTGCATCTGCAAGCTCCAATAGTAAGAAAAATGTAAACAGAGAAGATATACATCGAGGGATTCAGTAGCCCCACCAAATAGAAACCTATTTAATTCTATTTGTAGGTAGATGTTTAAATAGCCTGCATCTGCAAGCTCCAATAGTAAGAAAAATGTAAACAGAGAAGATATACGTCGAGGGATTCAGTAGCCCCACCAAATAGAGACCTACTTAATTCTATTTATAGGTAGATGTTTAAATAGCCTGCATCTGCAAGCTCCAATAGTAAGAAAAATGTAAACAGAGAAGATATACTTCCAGGGATTCAGTAGCCCCACCAAATACAAACCTATTTATTTCTATTTATAGGTAGATGTTTAAATAGCCTGCATCTGCAACCTCCAATAGTAAAAACAAATGTACACAGAGGAGATATAGATCGAGGGATTCAGTAGCTCCATTAAATAGAAACCTATTTAATTCTATTTATAGGTAGATGTTTAAATAGCCTACATCTGCAAGCTCCATTAGTAAGAAAAATTAAACAGAGAAGATATACATCGAGGGATTCAGTAGCCCCACCAAATAGAAACCTATTTAATTCTATTTATAGGTAGATGTTTAAATAGCCTGCATCTGCAAACTCCAATAGTAAGAAAAATGTAAACAGAGAAGATATACTTCGAGGGATTCAGTAGCCCGACATAATAGAAACCTATTTAATTCTATTTATAGGTAGATGTTTAAATAGCCTGCATCTGCAAACTCCAATAGTAAGAAAAATGTAAACAGAGAAGATATACATCGAGGGATTCAGTAGCCCCACCAAATAGAAACCTATTTAATTCTAATTATGTTTAGATGTTTAAATAGCCTGCATCTGCAAGCTCCAATAGTAAGAAAAATGTAAACAGAGAAGATATACATCGAGGGATTCAGTAGGCCCACCAAATACAAACCTATTTAATTCTATTTATAGGTAGATGTTTATATAGCCTGCATCTGTAAGCTCCATTAGTAAGAAAAATGTAAACACACAAGATATACATCGAGGGATTCAGTAGCCCCACCAAATAGAAACCTATTTAATTCTATTTATAGGTAGATGTTTAAATAGCCTGCATCTGTAAGCTCCATTAGTAAGAAAAATGTAAACAGACAAGATATACATCGAGGGATTCAGTAGCCCCACCAAATAGAAACCTATTTAATTCTATTTATAGGTAGATGTTTAAATAGCCTGCATCTGTAAGCTCCATTAGTAAGAAAAATGTAAACAGACAAGATATACATCGAGGGATTCAGTAGCCCCACCAAATAGAAACCAATTAATTCTATTTATAGGTAGATGTTTAAATAGCCTGCATCTGTAAGCTCCATTGGTAAGAAAAATGTAAACACACAAGATATACATCGAGGGATTCAGTAGCCCCACCAAATAGAAACCTATTTAATTCTATTTATAGGTAGATGTTTAAATAGCCTGCATCTGCAATCTCCAATAGTAAGAAAAATGTAAACAGAGAAGATATACATCGAGGGATTAAGTAGCCCCACAAAATAGAAACCTATTTAATTCTATTTATAGGTAGATGTTTAAATAGCCTGCATCTGCAATCTCCAATAGTAAGAAAAATGTAAACAGAGAAGATATACTTCGAGGGATTCAGTAGCCCCACCAAATAGAAACCTATTGAATTCTATTTATAGGTAGATGTTTAAATAGCCTGTATCTGCAAGCTCCAATAGTTAGAAAAATGTAAACAGAGAAGATATACATCGAGGGATTCAGTAGCCCCACCAAATAGAAACCTATTTAATTCTATTTACAAGTAGATGTTTAAATAGCCTGCATCTGCAAGCTCCAAAGGTAAGAAAAATGTAAACAGAGAAGATATACATCGAGGGATTCAGTAGCCCCACCAAATAGAAACCTATTTAATTCTATTTGTAGGTAGATGTTTAAATAGCCTGCATCTGCAAGCTCCAATAGTAAGAGAAATGTAAACAGAGAAGATATACGTCGAGGGATTCAGTAGCCCCACCAAATAGAGACCTACTTAATTCTATTTATAGGTAGATGTTTAAATAGCCTGCATCTGCAAGCTAAAATAGTAAGAAAAATGTAAACAGAGAAGATATACTTCGAGGGATTCAGTAGCCCCACCAAATACAAACCTATTTATTTCTATTTATGGGTAGATGTTTAAATAGCCTGCATCTGCAACCTCCAATAGTAAAAACAAATGTACACAGAGAAGATATAGATCGAGGGATTCAGTAGCCCCATTAAATAGAAACCTATTTAATTCTATTTATAGGTAGATGTTTAAATAGCCTACATCTGCAAGCTCCATTAGTAAGAAAAATTAAACAGAGAAGATATACATCGAGGGATTCAGTAGCCCCACCAAATAGAAACCTATTTAATTCTATTTATAGGTAGATGTTTAAATAGCCTGCATCTGCAAACTCCAATAGTAAGAAAAATGTAAACAGAGAAGATATACTTCGAGGGATTCAGTAGCCCGACATAATAGAAACCTATTTAATTCTATTTATAGGTAGATGTTTAAATAGCCTGCATTTGCAATCTCCAATAGTAAGAAAAATGTAAACAGAGAAGATATACATCGAGGGATTCAGTAGCTCCACAAAATAGAAACCTATTTTATTCTATTTATAGGTAGATGTTTAAATAGCCTGCATCTGCAATCTCCAATAATACGAAAAATGTAAACAGAGAAGATATACATCGAGGGATTCAGTAGCCCCACCAAATAGAAACCTATTTAATTCTATTTATAGGTAGATGTTTAAATAGCCTGCATCTGCAATCTCCAATAATACGAAAAATGTAAACAGAGAAGATATACATCGAGGGATTCAGTAGCTCCACAAAATAGAAACCTATTTTATTCTATTTATAGGTAGATGTTTAAATAGCCTGCATCTGCAATCTCCAATAATACGAAAAATGTAAACAGAGAAGATATACATCGAGGGATTCAGTAGCCCCACCAAATAGAAACCTATTTAATTCTAATTATGTTTAGATGTTTAAATACCCTGCATCTGCAAGCTCCAATAGTAAGAAAAATGTAAACAGCGAAGATATACATCGAGGGATTCAGTAGGCCCACCAAATAGAAACCTATTTAATTCTATTTATAGGTAGATGTTTAAATAGCCTGCATCTGTAAGCTCCATTAGTAAGAAAAATGTAAACACACAAGATATACATCGAGGGATTCAGTAGCCCCACCAAATAGAAACCTATTTAATTCTATTTATAGGTAGATGTTTAAATAGCCTGCATCTGTAAGCTCCATTAGTAAGAAAAATGTAAACAGACAAGATATACATCGAGGGATTCAGTAGCCCCACCAAATAGAAACCTATTTAATTCTATTTATAGGTAGATGTTTAAATAGCCTGCATCTGTAAGCTCCATTAGTAAGAAAAATGTAAACAGACAAGATATACATCGAGGGATTGAGTAGCCCCACCAAATAGAAGCCAATTAATTCTATTTATAGGTAGATGTTTAAATAGCCTGCATCTGTAAGCTCCATTAGTAAGAAAAATGTAAACACACAAGATATACATCGAGGGATTCAGTAGCCCCACCAAATAGAAACCTATTTAATTCTATTTATAGGTAGATGATTAAATAGCCTGCATCTGCAATCTCCAATAGTAAGAAAAATGTAAACAGAGAAGATATACATCGAGGGATTAAGTAGCCCCACAAAATAGAAACCTATTTAATTCTATTTATAGGTAGATGTTTAAATAGCCTGCATCTGCAATCTCCAATAGTAAGAAAAATGTAAACAGAGAAGATATACATCGAGGGATTCAGTAGCCCCACAAAATAGAAACCTATTTAATTCTATTTATAGGTAGATGTTTAAATAGCCTGCATCTGCTAGCTCCAATAGTAAGAATAATGTAAACAGAGAAGATATACATCGAGGGATTCAGTAGCCCCACCAAATAGAAACCTATTTAATTCTATTTATATTTAGATGTTTAAATAGCCTGCATCTGCAAGCTCCAATAGTAAGAAAAATGGAAACAGAGATGATATACATCGAGGGATTCAATATCCCCACCAAATAGAAACCTATTTAATACTATTTATAGGTAGATGTTTGAATAGCCTGCATCTGCAAGCTCCAATAGTAAGAAAAATGTAAACAGAGAAGATATACATCAAGGGATTCAGTAGCCCCACCAAATAGAAACCTATTTAATTCTATTTATAGGTAGATGTTTGAATAGCCTGCATCTGCAAGCTCCAATAGTAAGAAAAATGTAAACAGAGAAGATATACATCGAGGGATTCAGTAGCCCCACCAAATAGAAACCTATTTAATTCTATTTATAGGTAGATGTTTAAATAGCCTGCATCTGCAAGCTCCAATAGTAAGAAAAATGTAAACAGAGAAGATATACATCGAGGGATTCAGTAGCCCCACCAAATAGAAACCTATTTAATTCTATTTATAGGTAGATGTTTAAATAGCCTGTATCTGCAAGCTCCAATAGTTAGAAAAATGTAAACAGAGAAGATATACATCGAGGGATTCAGTAGCCCCACCAAATAGAAACCTATTTAATTCTATTTACAAGTAGATGTTTAAATAGCCTGCATCTGCAAGCTCCAAAGGTAAGAAAAATGTAAACAGAGAAGATATACATCGAGGGATTCAGTAGCCCCACCAAATAGAAACCTATTTAATTCTATTTGTAGGTAGATGTTTAAATAGCCTGCATCTGCAAGCTCCAATAGTAAGAGAAATGTAAACAGAGAAGATATACGTCGAGGGATTCAGTAGCCCCACCAAATAGAGACCTACTTAATTCTATTTATAGGTAGATGTTTAAATAGCCTGCATCTGCAAGCTAAAATAGTAAGAAAAATGTAAACAGAGAAGATATACTTCGAGGGATTCAGTAGCCCCACCAAATACAAACCTATTTATTTCTATTTATGGGTAGATGTTTAAATAGCCTGCATCTGCAACCTCCAATAGTAAAAACAAATGTACACAGAGAAGATATAGATCGAGGGATTCAGTAGCCCCATTAAATAGAAACCTATTTAATTCTATTTATAGGTAGATGTTTAAATAGCCTACATCTGCAAGCTCCATTAGTAAGAAAAATTAAACAGAGAAGATATACATCGAGGGATTCAGTAGCCCCACCAAATAGAAACCTATTTAATTCTATTTATAGGTAGATGTTTAAATAGCCTGCATCTGCAAACTCCAATAGTAAGAAAAATGTAAACAGAGAAGATATACTTCGAGGGATTCAGTAGCCCGACATAATAGAAACCTATTTAATTCTATTTATAGGTAGATGTTTAAATAGCCTGCATTTGCAATCTCCAATAGTAAGAAAAATGTAAACAGAGAAGATATACATCGAGGGATTCAGTAGCTCCACAAAATAGAAACCTATTTTATTCTATTTATAGGTAGATGTTTAAATAGCCTGCATCTGCAATCTCCAATAATACGAAAAATGTAAACAGAGAAGATATACATCGAGGGATTCAGTAGCCCCACCAAATAGAAACCTATTTAATTCTAATTATGTTTAGATGTTTAAATAGCCTGCATCTGCAAGCTCCAATAGTAAGAAAAATGTAAACAGCGAAGATATACATCGAGGGATTCAGTAGGCCCACCAAATAGAAACCTATTTAATTCTATTTATAGGTAGATGTTTAAATAGCCTGCATCTGTAAGCTCCATTAGTAAGAAAAATGTAAACACACAAGATATACATCGAGGGATTCAGTAGCCCCACCAAATAGAAACCTATTTAATTCTATTTATAGGTAGATGTTTAAATAGCCTGCATCTGTAAGCTCCATTAGTAAGAAAAATGTAAACAGACAAGATATACATCGAGGGATTCAGTAGCCCCACCAAATAGAAACCTATTTAATTCTATTTATAGGTAGATGTTTAAATAGCCTGCATCTGTAAGCTCCATTAGTAAGAAAAATGTAAACAGACAAGATATACATCGAGGGATTGAGTAGCCCCACCAAATAGAAGCCAATTAATTCTATTTATAGGTAGATGTTTAAATAGCCTGCATCTGTAAGCTCCATTAGTAAGAAAAATGTAAACACACAAGATATACATCGAGGGATTCAGTAGCCCCACCAAATAGAAACCTATTTAATTCTATTTATAGGTAGATGATTAAATAGCCTGCATCTGCAATCTCCAATAGTAAGAAAAATGTAAACAGAGAAGATATACATCGAGGGATTAAGTAGCCCCACAAAATAGAAACCTATTTAATTCTATTTATAGGTAGATGTTTAAATAGCCTGCATCTGCAATCTCCAATAGTAAGAAAAATGTAAACAGAGAAGATATACATCGAGGGATTCAGTAGCCCCACAAAATAGAAACCTATTTAATTCTATTTATAGGTAGATGTTTAAATAGCCTGCATCTGCTAGCTCCAATAGTAAGAATAATGTAAACAGAGAAGATATACATCGAGGGATTCAGTAGCCCCACCAAATAGAAACCTATTTAATTCTATTTATATTTAGATGTTTAAATAGCCTGCATCTGCAAGCTCCAATAGTAAGAAAAATGGAAACAGAGATGATATACATCGAGGGATTCAATATCCCCACCAAATAGAAACCTATTTAATACTATTTATAGGTAGATGTTTGAATAGCCTGCATCTGCAAGCTCCAATAGTAAGAAAAATGTAAACAGAGAAGATATACATCAAGGGATTCAGTAGCCCCACCAAATAGAAACCTATTTAATTCTATTTATAGGTAGATGTTTGAATAGCCTGCATCTGCAAGCTCCAATAGTAAGAAAAATGTAAACAGAGAAGATATACATCGAGGGATTCAGTAGCCCCACCAAATAGAAACCTATTTAATTCTATTTATAAGTAGATGTTTAAATAGCCTGCATCTGCAAGCTCCAATAGTAAGAAAAATGTAAACAGAGAAGATATACATCGAGGGATTCAGTAGCCCCACCAAATAGAAACCTATTTAATTCTATTTATAGGTAGATGTTTAAATAGCCTGCATCTGCAAGCTCCAATAGTAAGAAAAATATAAACACAGAAGATATACTTCGAGGGATTCAGTAGCCCCACCAAATAGAAACCTATTGAATTCTATTTATAGGTAGATGTTTAAATAGCCTGTATCTGCAAGCTCCAATAGTTAGAAAAATGTAAACAGAGAAGATATACATCGAGGGATTCAGTAGCCCCACCAAATAGAAACCTATTTAATTCTATTTACAAGTAGATGTTTAAATAGCCTGCATCTGCAAGCTCCAAAGGTAAGAAAAATGTAAACAGAGAAGATATACATCGAGGGATTCAGTAGCCCCACCAAATAGAAACCTATTTAATTCTATTTGTAGGTAGATGTTTACATAGCCTGCATCTGCAAGCTCCAATAGTAAGAGAAATGTAAACAGAGAAGATATACGTCGAGGGATTCAGTAGCCCCACGAAATAGAGACCTACTTAATTCTATTTATAGGTAGATGTTTAAATAGCCTGCATCTGCAAGCTCCAATAGTAAGAAAAATGTAAACAGAGAAGATATACTTCGAGGGATTCAGTAGCCCCACCAAATACAAACCTATTTATTTCTATTTATAGGTAGATGTTTAAACAGCCTGCATCTGCAACCTCCAATAGTAAAAACAAATGTACACAGAGAAGATATAGATCGAGGGATTCAGTAGCCCCATTAAATAGAAACCTATTTAATTCTATTTATAGGTAGATGTTTAAATAGCCTACATCTGCAAGCTCCATTAGTAAGAAAAATTAAACAGAGAAGATATACATCGAGGGATTCAGTAGCCCCACCAAATAGAAACCTATTTAATTCTATTTATAGGTAGATGTTTAAATAGCCTGCATCTGCAAACTCCAATAGTAAGAAAAATGTAAACAGAGAAGATATACTTCGAGGGATTCAGTAGCCCAACATAATAGAAACCTATTTAATTCTATTTATAGGTAGATGTTTAAATAGCCTGCATCTGCAAACTCCAATAGTACGAAAAATGTAAACAGAGAAGATATACATCGAGGGATTCAGTAGCCCCACCAAATAGAAACCTATTTAATTCTAATTATGTTTAGATGTTTAAATAGCCTGCATCTGCAAGCTCCAATAGTAAGAAAAATGTAAACAGAGAAGATATACATCGAGGGATTCAGTAGCCCCACCAAATAGAAACCTATTTAATTCTATTTATAGGTAGATGTTTAAATAGCCTGCATCTGTAAGCTCCATTAGTAAGAAAAATGGAAACAGACAAGATATACATCGAGGGATTCAGTAGCCCCACCAAATAGAAACCTATTTAATTCTATTTATAGGTAGATGTTTAAATAGCCTGCATCTGCAATCTCCAATAGTAAGAAAAATGTAAACAGAGAAGATATACATCGAGGGATTAAGTAGCCCCACAAAATAGAAACCTATTTAATTCTATTTATAGGTAGTTGTTTAAATAGCCTGCATCTGCAATCTCCAATAGTAAGAAAAATGTAAACAGAGAAGATATACATCGAGGGATTCAGTAGCCCCACAAAATAGAAACCTATTTAATTCTATTTATAGGTAGATGTTTAAATAGCCTGCATCTGCAATCTCCAATAGTACGAAAAATGTAAACAAAGTAGATATACATCGAGGGATTTAGTAGCCCCACCAAATAGAAACCTATTTAATTCTATTTATAGGTAGATGTTTAAATAGCCTGCATCTGCAAGCTCCAATAGTAAGAAAAATGTAAACAGAGAAGATATACATCGAGGGATTCAGTAGCCCCACCAAATAGAAACCTATTTAATTCTATTTATAGGTAGATGTTTAAATATCCTGCATCTGCAAGCTCCAATAGTAAGAAAAATGTAAACAGAGAAGATATACATCGAGGGATTCAGTAGCCCCACCAAATAGAAACCTATTTAATTCTATTTATAGGTAGATGTTTAAATAGCCTGCATCTGCAAGCTCCAATAGTAAAAAAAAATGTAAACAGAGAAGATATACATCGAGGGATTCAGTAGCCCCACCAAATAGAAACCTATTTAATTCTATTTGTAGGTAGATGTTTAAATAGCCTGCATCTGCAAGCTCCAATAGTAAGAAAAATATAAGCAGAGAAGATATACATCAAGGGATTCAGTAGCCCCACCAAATAGAAACCTATTTAATTCTATTTATAGATAGATGTTTAAATAGCCTGCATCTGCAAGCTCCAATAGTAAGAAAAATGTAAACAGAGAAGATATACATCGAGGGATTCAGTAGCCCCACCAAATAGAAACCTATTTAATTCTATTTATAGGTAGATGTTTAAATAGCCTGCATCTGCAAGCTCCAATAGTAAGAAAAATGTAAACAGAGAAGATATATATCGAGGGATTCAGTAGCCCCACTAAATAGAAACCTATTTAATTCTATTTATAGGTAGATGTTTAAATAGCCTGCATCTGCAAGCTCCAATAGTAAAAAAAAAATGTAAACAGAGAAGATATACATCGAGGGATTCAGTAGCCCCACCAAATAGAAACCTATTTAATTCTATTTGTAGGTAGATGTTTAAATAGCCTGCATCTGCAAGCTCCAATAGTAAGAAAAATATAAGCAGAGAAGATATACATCAAGGGATTCAGTAGCCCCACCAAATAGAAACCTATTTAATTCTATTTATAGGTAGATGTTTAAATAGCCTGCATCTGCAAGCTCCAATAGTAAGAAAAATGTAAACAGAGAAGATATACATCGAGGGATTCAGTAGCCCCACCAAATAGGAACCTATTTAATTCTATTTATAGGTAGATGTTTAAATAGCCTGCATCTGCAAGCTCCAATAGTAAGAAAAATGTAAACAGAGAAGATATACATCGAGGGATTCAGTAGCCCCACCAAATAGAAACCTATTTAATTCTATTTATAGGTAGATGTTTAAATAGCCTGCATCTGCAATCTCCAATAGTACGAAAAATGGCTTACGAAATTATATATATGAATGTATTTATTTAATAAAAAGTAACTAAATTAAAATCTTTCTCTGTTGACTTTAAAAATAAAGTTTTTATACCACTTATTAGATGAATAATTTGCTTTATTTTTTATATAATTATTGCTTTTTTATGTGACTTGCTCTCAATAATTTTAAAGTTGGTTTTGAGTGTAATGTTTTTTTTAAATTCTTTTATCGATTTTATTTTTGTTAGTTTAAGTTTTTGTTGAATTTGGCTTGAAAAATAGTACTAGTCAAAAATAAATTAATTAATTTTGATTAGATTGTATAAAGATACCGACTTTTGTACTTATGTTCGCTACTAAGAATTGCCTGCAGTTCCTTCAGATTGTATTCATTCCATATTATCAGACGTTTTTAGCTAATGAATTATATTTATTTATATTTCACATGTTATTCCTAAATGGAATGCAACGCTATATTCTTATTTCACAGGACCACTGAATGGCGCCCCTCAAAATGGTTTGTGACGTCACTATGTTTTCAATATTTTACCCGGGCTCCGACAATCGATAGCATGTTCGCTACAGGTAAGCCGCGCACCCTCCTACCCGCCCTTCGCGTCCCTTCAGTTTTATTTCTGCTTTTAATTCAACCACACGACTTTGTTTCCCCATTCATAATGTTTAGGAAGGTGATTGGATAGTGGTGGTTGCAGTAAAACAAGTGGTCGAAAGCTTGAACTGGGCACTGCGCTTGTCAACCACAGCGCATTAATGATTTTAAAATTTAAAGAGTACTGTTTAAAATCAAACAATATATAAACAAAAAAACTAAAATAAATTAAAGTCAATTCCTACTTAGGTCAACAAAAAATGTTTTTCATTTACTTTTTATTAAATATTAAAAATTAATATAAAGTGCAATTAAAAAACAACAATTGAAGTACAATTATTAAGTACAATTAATAAAGAAACCTAACCTATGTGCTAAAACAGCTGTTCTACCACATAACTTATAACATAAAATCAGCTGTTTTATGAAGTCATATGTTATCACTGATTTTAAGTTAAATGTGGCGAAATAACTATACTGAATCTTTGCCCATTTGTGAACAGTTTTTCTCCCACATAAATTAATTCTTTAAATTTAATTAATAAATTATTATTTGAAAAAACTGAATTAATACCAAGTGTCACTCACTACAAATTTTAAAAAGTGTATTTGAACTTGATTGGATGGATAAAAAGTATTGTATTAACGATTAAAAATTTGAACAAGATATATATATATATATATATATATATATATATATATATATATATATATATATATTCATATATCTTCAATTTTGTTCATATAAAAATGTAAACCGCCATTGAGGTTCTTTTGTTTTTTTAAGCTGTGTTCAAAGTAGACAGAGGCGGTAGAAATTGGTTAGCATTGTCCTTGGACAAGGAACTAAGAGTATAATACGTTCTGAGGGACCTACGACAGAATTCTGTAACATATGATTACATTTCGTACGATTAGAATTCAGAAATGCTGTAACGACGCCATTTTATTTTATGGAAATATTTATAACAAGTCGTAATATATTCTTACTGTTATCACTTTGTAGGTGCACATACACATTGCTTTTCTAGGGATACAATAGCTAATGGAGGTTTAGAGGTACAGCATACCAAGAGGTACAGCTCCAAGAGGTACAGAATACCGGCGGAACATTGGTGCCGGAGCTGTGACTTCTAACTTCACTTGTAACTATTTGGCAGTGGCAGAGGCAATTGATATGTACAAACCCCTCTCCACTACATCACAGGCTGAGGGTCTTTTTTCTGTGTCTCAAGGTCAGTCCTTCAAAGAATCCTGAATAGTGCATCTTTGCTCCCCAGTTGGATTTTCTCCCGCCGTAAACAAGTTCATGAACTGGATAGTATCTGCAGCCTCCAATGATTGGCAGCAATTGTAAAATTAGTGTGCAGACATACTGGCCAAGGAGGCTTGGGGTGTTAATGAGACAGTCGCCAAAGTGACTCTATCTGACACAAACGCAAAAGTTAAACTTCACTTGCAACCATTTGGCAGTGGCAGAGGCAATTGATATGTACAAACCCCTCTCCACTACATCACAGGCTGAGGGTCTTTTTTCTGTGTCTCAAAGTCAGTCCTTCAAAGAATCCTGAATAGTGCATCTTTGCTCCCCAGTTGGATTTTCTCCCGCCGAAAACAAGTTCATGAACTGGATAGTATCTGCAGCCTCCAATGATTGGCAGCAATTGTAAAATTAGTGTGCAGATATACTGGCCAAGGAGGCTTGGGGTGTTAATGAGACAGTCGCCAAAGTGACTCTATCTGACACAAACGCAAAAGTTAAACTTCACTTGCAACCATTTGGCAGTGGCAGAGGCAATTGATATGTACAAACCCCTCTCCACTACATCACAGGCTGAGGGTCTTTTTTCTGTGTCTCAAGGTCAGTCCTTCAAAGAATCCTGAATAGTGCATCTTTGCTCCCCAGTTGGATTTTCTCCCGCCGTAAACAAGTTCATGAACTGGATAGTATCTGCAGCCTCCAATGATTGGCCGCAAATGTAAAATTAGTGTGCAGACAAACTGGCCAAGGAAGCTTGAGGGGTTAATGAGACAGTCGCCAAAGTGACTCTATCTGACACAAACGCAGAAGCTAAATTCAAACTAAGACAAAATAAATAATAATCATGCAACAGCTCTGTAACATTAATAAGTATCAAAACCGTAACCAAAACCATATTTAGCCTAGGAACTGACCATCACAGAGGAATGATCGTCGATAAATAGGGTTAGAAAAACTACCGAAATTGTCTCAGCTGTCCGGACACAGAACTAACGCCCGCACACTTTCAACTGTTTTCAACTGTCCGGCCAATCTCTTGTCTTATTCAGAATTGGAGCTTTATATTCGAAGGGGGACTTTTATGTCGACAAAACAGTACAGATTGCTTGAGCTGATATAAAAGACCATTGCATTATTTAAGACGATCCGTCATTATTTCTTGCGGTGTCCTTTGTCTTTGTTTTGTACCTTCTACTTTGTTTTAGTTTTTATATTCTGCATTCGTTATTATTTTATCTTCCATACGTTTATGCGTTACTAACATAAAATTACTTGCTTTGCAATTGGTAGTTTCGCGTTAACTTTAAAACTATACTGTATAATTCTTTATGTGATATGATTCAATACCTTCTATTACTTTACACTCTCATTGTATGTATATTGTTCAAATTTTCAGTCCTTAATAAAATACTTTTTATTCATCCACTCAAGTTCAAATACATTTTTTGTATTTGTAGAGGACGACACAAAGATGTTATTATAGTTTTTTTTCAAATAATATTTCATTAGTTAATACAATTTGAAATTATTTGCAATTAGAGATTCTATTCATATAGGATATCTGGTCGCAAATAATTTCAAATTGTCGTAAGTGATTAACAACCAGCTCGTCATGAAAAACAACAAACTTTCGTAATTCAATAATTAAATTGATTATTGAATTAATTTTAGTTTTATATGGGAGACAAACTTTTTACAAAAGGGGTAAGTTATACAATGTAGTTATTTCGTCCCATTTGGCTTAAAATAAGTGATAACATATGATTTCATAAAATAGCTGATTTTATGTTTTAGGTTTTGTGGTAGAACAGCTGTTTTAACGCATAGGTTATGTTACTTTATTTATACAGTTGTAATTACTTAATGAATGGTAACTAAAATAAAATACTCTTTGTCGATTTAAGCAGGAATTGGCATGAACAAATTTTTATTTATAATACTTAAATGCAAGTTTTTGTTTATATTGTTAAAATATCAAAGTTAAAACATAGCAATAACGTTTTAGAAATCCAAGTGGAACGATGGTTTTATTTGTTTTTTGGAATAAGCTTTATTACACTGTCAGCAAAACTATGGAAAACACGTCCTACAATACGTTTCGTCGCTTCGATGCCATATTATATAATTAGGATTAAATATATGACTAAAGAATGTTTAGTGAATAAGAGTGGTGGGACCCATCCTTGCCCAAGTACAAAGCGCGTACAGCCGAGTCTAAAGGACACCACTTGAGGCTGGCATGGACCCAGCTTTAACGAATAAAACTAATCCCGCACATATGTAATTTATTATTAAGAGAATGGAACGACAAAGTTCAGGATTATTGTAAAAATAATTCGTTTTATTAACGCTTAAATGTAGATGGATGCCAAACTCACGGGATAGGACGTAATAATGAAAGAATTTCTTCCAAGTTTTAAGAAAAGGTATTTGCTTTTGAGTATCAGCCGAGATCAACTAGTTGTCGATAAAGCGTTTTGCGGTTAAGTAAGTGTAACGAGTTATATCTGTGAAGGTTTTCCTAAAGAAACCATTCTGAATGTCCGGCCATTAGGTAGGGTACGCCGAAAGTAGGCAATGATACGGTTACATCTGAACCGAACTAATCAGAGGGGTATTTATTGCTTCGGAAAGGAGGTCGTTTGGAAGGTTGTCCTAAAGAAACCATTCTAAAGGTCCGGCCATTAGGTAGGGTACGCCGAAAGTAGGCAATGATCCGGTTGCATCTGAACCGAAATAATCAGAGGGGTATTTATCGCTTCGGAAAGGAGGTCGTTCGGAAGGTTTTCTGGATGCTCTAAAACCTCTGTTATTGATAGGAGATTCGCCTCATCCCAGAGACAAGCTGGTGACCAGTCTAGATCTTACGGTATGCCTCTTGAGCCCTTATGTACTGGGGTCATGGCGTCAACCCAGGGGATTCAAGTCGCTTAGGTGGAGCAGCCAGGTGATTGAGGTTAGATTCCTGAGGTTGAGATGAATGCAATACAGACGCCCATATTACAGACGCTGCCATACAGACGCCCATATAAGGAGATATCACTTCGCTACAGAGCCCTCAGTATGTTCGAAGCACGTTACTGGCAGCTACGATAGTACCGAGTGTTTCTTACAAACAACAATGAATTTTGTCTTTAATAAGATTAAACAATTAACCAAAACAATACACTTGTTTCTACACATAAACGATAATGAAAGCACCTTTAATTTTTGGAGGTTAGACCCATGGTTATCAACAGACTATAGTCGTTTGTGTTTTTTAAAATAAAACTAGGCATGTGTGTCGATTGTTTTAAAGTTATGCTTGAAATGGAAAAAACTGAAACTGAAAAATGGAATTGAAATTTTACAGGGAGAGTTGAAAAGTAACTGCCCACTGTAAGAGAAACTCGCCGTTATATTGGACCATACACAAAAACCCTCAATAAATCATTCAGTAGTTGTTTTAATGATAAAAATTTCATCACTAAAAACCACTATATTTCATTGACGTCAGCGGGAGCCCAATATGGACGCGGGGTGATTTAGGCAGGCATTACTCCCTACAGAGTCCCGTATCACATTCAGCTTTTTTAGAGGATTATGTTGTTTACTGTCGTATTCACAATATCAATTTATTTGTTTAATATCGTTCAAAAAGTAATAATTTATCAACAACAATTTTTTTCCAGATATTTGTTTACTAGAAAAGGTGAGTGAATTTACTGTTTATTTTAGTAATAGGATTATTTGTTTTATTTTTTGTATTTTACGACGATAGTCAATTGCGAATATAGATAGCGTACATGAACCGACATTGTCCACGTCCCTCGCAAGAAGACTGTCCGTCAATTGCAGATATAGATAGTAAGTGTGAGCTTACACTGTTATGCTACGTTGACACTATACCGAATGGTGCCGGTCAACGTTGTCGCCTTGTCGAATGATTGCGGGCTGAATCGAACGCAACCCGAATCAAGTTAGTACAGGTCAAACGAAACCGCAGTGTGAACGTGTAGCGTAGAGAAACTGTCTTCAGGTTCCACCTCCTTGCCTGTAGCTCATCCTGTTATTGCTGGGTCTGCTCCCATAACTGATCACCCCTCTCTTTGCTTCTATTTAATTCCTCTTCCATCCTCTGTATCTCCGGAGACCTTTCTGTCACACAGTTTTTCCTAAATACTCCTAACTCTTCCTCCCTTCACCTATACACCTTTTCTTTTCTCCTCTATTGTCCTGGTGGCTCCCCTTTTAATTATCCTGCTTCCCTCTTATCCTATTCTCTCATTTTCCTTTTCTCTTCTTTCTTCTTCCTCGTCCTCTCCTTCTCCTCTTCCTAATCCGCCTCGAATTTCCTTGGTAACTGCAACTTACTTCTTGTTGCCTTTCTTTTCTCCTTATTTGTCATTGCTGCTCTAATTCTGTCTTCCTCGCAGTTCTCCTTATGCCATCATTCCTTTTCCACAACTTTACTCGAGTTTGATTCCTCTCCATACTCTCTCCCACTCATATACCAATCCACCCACAGACCTACTTATTTCTGCCCCAAGGATTTACAGCATAATAGTTCTATAACGAACTATAATACTGTAATTACGTATTAAAGGTACTTAATTAAGTGAATACGTAATGGCTTACTTCCTGACGCGTTTCATAACATTCGTTCCTTTTACGAAGCTAACCCTGTTTTGAAACTCGTCAGCAAGTAAGCCATTATGTATTGACTTAGTTAAATACCTTTTAATTATAATTTAATCAGTGAATTCAAGATGATTACATCAAGCCACTTGAAAAATAATAGTTTTTAAAAGTCTTTAAATATATTAAAATGAGCAACACTTTATGAAAGTGAAGAGCAATTAACTGTGTTATGATCTAACTGTCTAATGGATACTAAGTGAAATCATATTTCCACCCCCCAATGAAAGATTACGGGATGAAAATACTTAGGTTCATCATTGTATCTCGTAGTAAATAATAATTTTTATGATGTTTTCTAGACCAATTATTTCACGCTTTGGGGAATATTTTTGTGTAACGCAAACTCTCGAATGATATTTTTATTCGGAGTCGTTCCTTTATTGAGAGGAAATATTCTCGCGAATAATGTTTGAAACAATTTGGACGGGGTTTACAGACTGTTCACATGCTAAACACGCGTTTACGGCACGGCCACGTTGTAGTTGGTAAGTCAGATGGATGGTGTCTCGTTTTTACGGCAGCATTATTTTGTTATTCCGGCTTTGCGATCGTGGTTTTACTATCAGTGTTTTAAACGGCAAACATACAAAGAGCAACGGATAAAGCCACATCTTACGTGACAGCCGACAGCATTAATTAATAGCGAACACAGTGTTTGTACGCTTCAGATTGAAAGAGGTTGTGTCGCCATGGGGTTGTTAATTTAATGCTATTTGGGGGAATTTAATTTTGGTGTACACATCGAGGAAGTAACCACAAACTGCCAGGGAAGGTGGACTATAGTCAAAAGTGGTAACTAATAAATAATGCCACCTGCTTCACAAATACCAGAGTATAATAACGTAAGGAACAACTTTGAATATTTTTAATTGGGAATCGGTAAAATGAGTAGCGAATGCAGAGTAGACAAACCTATTAAAGAACGAAATTACAAAAAGGAAAATCACCTTTTTTTAGTGCTGTATCGTACGTCTCCTTGGCCTCGTTGACTCCAGTAGTTCCGTTAAGCGATGGCTATATTCGATATTTCACTTTACGAACCTCAAACGTGTTTGAGCTTGGTTTATTCTGTGACGTCATGGAACGTCCGGTTATTAAAGAACTCCCAGCTTTTTAGAATGACCTGAATCAGCTGTCTGTACATCTCCTCTAATCGTGCCATTTACCTTCACCCTCCGTCCAGAATTTAGTCAGTGGCGTCATGGAACGTCCGGCTATTTTAGAATTCCTAAGACGTAAATATTGCTGGCAATAAAGCAAACTATAGTCGACGTAACTTGGAACAATAACCTTGCTCAGTTGTTTGTATAGCATCCTATTATCTTGTCATTTATTTTCACTCTCCGCCCTGGGTTTAGTCAGTGACGTCATGGATCGACCGACTATTTTAGAATTCCTAAGACGTAAATACTGCTGGCAATAATGCAAATTATTTGCTGGCAAATAATGCAGACTTTGTATTAGTCTGTGCAAGCTGGAACAAAACCTTGCTCAGCTGTTTGTACAACCCCCTCTAATCCTTTCATTTACCGTCTCTCTTCGTTCTGGGTCTAGTCTGTGACCTGTGACGTCTTGGTATTATTATTTAATTTTATTATGACTATTTTAGAATTAATAAAACGTAAATAATTTTGACAATAAAGCAAACTATAGTCGATTGAACCTGGAACAATTAACTTTATCAGCGGTTTAACACTTCCTCTTGTCTTGGTGTTTAGCGTCACCTTTTTTCTGGGTTTCGTCTGTGATGTCATGGAACGCCCGGTTTTTTGGGAATATTCCCAAGGCGTAAATACCGCCTGCAATAAAGCAAACAGACGTCATTGTTAGATGGACCAATAAACTTGGACTGCTGTTTGTACAATTTCCTTTCTTGTCTTGGCGTTTTCGTCCACTTTCTGCTGAGTTTAGTATAACGTCAAAGAACGTCCGGTTATTTTCGAATTGACATAACCTCAAATACATGACACGGGTGAAATTGATAACAATTAAGTTTTAGAAATAGACTATTTGGAATAATAAATGTAACAACTTCGTTACAAAGGTTTCGCTACAAGGAAGTAAGAAACTTTAAACAAATCTTTATTCCATTCTTGTTAATAAATGTAATACAGTTTCAGAAGAAATCTTGTGAATGCTACCTTGTAACTTGGCTATAACACGAGGCGTACGTATTCAGTGTCGGAGGTAGGGGAGATAAGGTTTACTAGATTAGAAAAATAAGTGCAATAACGCAGTCGGTTATTTCAACGTTCTTGGAGAGTTGGCTTTCAAATTGAAAAGATGTAATTGCATTGTAGGATATTTAAATTTGTTGGCAACTCACGTTGAAAGTCTCTCATAAGGAATAACTGCCTCCATATGCAAGTTTTACGGCGAGGCTTTGTCCGATACGATTGGCGCTGACTGCTCACGCCTCCGTATTTTGGAAACTGATCTAGCTTTCGGGAAAAACGCGCAATGTATCTTGTCCAATTTCCATTTGTTTCTTTCCGCAAGCTTCTTACATCGTACCATATGCTACAAAATAAACAATACTGAGACAGGATCAGCTGAAGTTGCCTTCTATCTGATATAGGGTCATTCTTGGTCGTTTTATAGGAGACTTCAGATGATTTTGTTGTGCCCTAAACCTGCCTCTTCGTTCACAATGGTTCCAGCAAGATGGCGTAACCAACCTAACTGTCTTAGAGAACATTACTTTTCTACAAGAAAGATTTGGCAACCACCACAACTCTATTAAACAAACTTTCCTTACCCAGCTCACTCCCTCGATCTGACGCCCAAGTCTGGGGAATGATGAAGGAGAAGAATTTTCGTGATGTCCCACTAGCCACCATCAATCAACTACAGGAAAAATTCGCCATGTGTGTAATGAGCATGAAACAACCCTCTTCACGAAAATGATACAAAACCATCAAGAACGGTGCAAGTGTTCCAAATTGAACGGAATTCAAATAGAACATGTTTCTCCCGAGTATTTAGTTATTTTTACTTGTATATGGTGTATTTGTAAAACAATGTAAATAAAATAATATCTTATAACTGTTTAGGTAGTCTACTGCTTATTTTGAAGCATGAGGTATGAAATCATAATTATATTTCAACTTTTGGTAATACGGAACCATACTAATTAAAAGTAGGCTACTTGGAAGTTTGCCTCCTTATAAACAGTGCCCTGCTACTCCATTGCACTAGCTCAGGGACATGACCACCCCACATGACTATACCAGTATTGGGTAGTCACACTCCATTCTTCAGTTGGTATAGCTCAGGGACATGGCCTTCCCATATGACTATACCAGGAGAGTGTTGGGTAGTCACACCATATCCTCAAGTTGGTCTAGCCCAGGGATATGACCTTCCCTCACGAGTATACCAGGAAAGTATTGGGTAGTCACACTCCATCCTCCAGTTGGTCTAGCCCAGGGATATGACCTTCCCTCACGAGTATACCAGGAAAGTATTGGGTAGTCACACTCCATCCTCCAGTTGGTCTAGCCCAGGGATATGACCTTCCCTCACGAGTATACCAGGAAAGTATTGGGTAGTCACACTCCATCCTCCAGTTGGTCTAGCCCAGGGATATGACCTTCCCTCACGAGTATACCAGGAAAGTATTGGGTAGTCACACTCCATCCTCCAGTTGGTCTAGCCCAGGAATAAGACCTTCCCTCACGAGTATACCAGGAACGTATTGGGTAGTCACACTCCATCCTCCAGTTGGTCTAGCCCAGGGATATGACCTTCCCTCACGAGTATACCAGGAACGTATTGGGTAGTCACACTCCATCCTCCAGTTGGTCTAGCCCAGGGATATGACCTTCCCTCACGAGTATACCAGGAAAGTATTGGGTAGTCACACTCCATCCTCCAGTTGGTCTAGCTCAGGGACATGGCCTTCCCATATGACTATACCAGGAGAGTGTTGGGGAGTCACACTCCATCCTCCAGTTGGTGTAGCTCAGGAACATGGCCTTCCCGTATGACTATACCAGGAACGTATTGGGTAGTCACACTCCATCCTCCAGTTGGTCTAGCCCAGGGATATGACCTTCCCTCACGAGTATACCAGGAACGTATTGGGTAGTCACACTCCATCCTCCAGTTGGTCTAGCCCAGGGATATGACCTTCCCTCACGAGTAAACCAGGAAAGTATTGGGTAGTCACACTCCATCCTCCAGTTGGTCTAGCCCAGGGATATGACCTTTCCTCACGAGTAAACCAGGAAAGTATTGGGTAATCACACTCCATCCTCCAGTTGGTATAGCCCAGGGATATGACCTTCCCTCACGAGTATACCAGGAACGTATTGGGTAGTCACACTCCATCCTCCAGTTGGTCTAGCCCAGGGATATGACCTTTCCTCACGAGTAAACCAGGAAAGTATTGGGTAATCACACTCCATCCTCCAGTTGGTCTAGCCCAGGGATATGACCTTCCCTCACGAGTATACCAGGAACGTATTGGGTAGTCACACTCCATCCTCCAGTTGGTCTAGCCCAGGGATATGACCTTCCCTCACGAGTAAACCAGGAAAGTATTGGGTAGTCACACTCCATCCTCCAGTTGGTCTAGCCCAGGGATATGACCTTTCCTCACGAGTAAACCAGGAAAGTATTGGGTAGTCACACTCCATCCTCCAGTTGGTCTAGCCCAGGGATATGACCTTCCCTCACGAGTAAACCAGGAAAGTATTGGGTAGTCACACTCCATCCTCCAGTTGGTCTAGCCCAGGGATATGACCTTCCCATATGACTATACCAGGAGAGTGTAGGGGAGTCACACTCCATCCTCCAGTTGGTCTAGCCCAGGGATATGACCTTCCCTCACGAGTAAACCAGGAAAGTATTGGGTAGTCACACTCCATCCTCCAGTTGGTCTAGCCCAGGGATATGACCTTCCCATATGACTATACCAGGAGAGTGTAGGGGAGTCACACTCCATCCTCCAGTTGGTCTAGCCCAGGGATATGACCTTCCCTCACGAGTAAACCAGGAAAGTATTGGGTAGTCACACTCCATTCTTCAGTTGGTCTAGCCCAGGGATATGACCTTCCCATATGACTATACCAGGAGAGTGTTGGGGAGTCACACCATATCCTCAAGTTGGTCTAGCCCAGGGATATGACCTTTCCTCACGAGTATACCAGGAAAGTATTGGGTAGTCACACTCCATCCTCCAGTTGGTCTAGCCCAGGGATATGACCTTCCCATATGACTATACCAGGAGAGTGTAGGGGAGTCACACTCCATCCTCCAGTTGGTCTAGCCCAGGGATATGACCTTCCCTCACGAGTAAACCAGGAAAGTATTGGGTAGTCACACTCCATTCTTCAGTTGGTCTAGCCCAGGGATATGACCTTCCCATATGACTATACCAGGAGAGTGTTGGGGAGTCACACCATATCCTCAAGTTGGTCTAGCCCAGGGATATGACCTTCCTATATGACTATACCAGGAGAGTGTAGGGGAGTCACACTCCATTCTTCAGTTGGTCTAGCCCAGGGATATGACCTTCCCATATGACTATACCAGGAGAGTGTAGGGGAGTCACACTCCATCCTCCAGTTGGTCTAGCCCAGGGATATGACCTTTCCTCACGAGTAAACCAGGAAAGTATTGGGTAGTCACACTCCATCCTCCAGTTGGTCTAGCCCAGGGATATGACCTTTCCTCACGAGTAAACCAGGAAAGTATTGGGTAGTCACACTCCATCCTCCAGTTGGTCTAGCCCAGGAATCATGACCTTCCCATATGACTATACCAGGAGAGTGTTGAGGAGTCACACTCCATCCTCCACTTGGTCTAGCCCAGGGATATGACCTTCCCTCACGAGTATACCAGGAACGTATTGGGTAGTCACACTCCATCCTCCAGTTGGTATAGCTCAGGAATCATGACCTTCCCATATGACTATACCAGGAGAGTGTTGAGGAGTCACACTCCATCCTCCACTTGGTCTAGCCCAGGGATATGACCTTTCCTCACGAGTATACCAGGAACGTATTGGGTAGTCACACTCCATCCTCCAGTTGGTCTAGCCCAGGAACATGGCCTTCCCATATGACTATACCAGGAGAGAGTTCTCCATCCTCCAGTTGGTCTAGCCCAGGGATATGACCTTTCCTCACGAGTAAACCAGGAAAGTATTGGGTAGTCACACTCCATCCTCCAGTTGGTCTAGCCCAGGAATAAGACCTTCCCTCACGAGTATACCAGGAACGTATTGGGTAGTCACACTCCATCCTCCAGTTGGTATAGCTCAGGAATCATGACCTTCCCATATGACTATACCAGGAGAGTGTTGAGGAGTCACACTCCATCCTCCACTTGGTCTAGCCCAGGGATATGACCTTCCCTCACGAGTATACCAGGAAAGTATTGGGTAGTCACACTCCATCCTCCAGTTGGTATAGCTCAGGAATCATGACCTTCCCATATGACTATACCAGGAGAGTGTTGAGGAGTCACACTCCATCCTCCAGTTGGTCTAGCCCAGGGATATGACCTTTCCTCACGAGTAAACCAGGAAAGTATTGGGTAGTCACACTCCATCCTCCAGTTGGTCTAGCCCAGGGATATGACCTTCCCTCACGAGTAAACCAGGAAAGTATTGGGTAGTCACACTCCATCCTCCAGTTGGTATAGCTCAGGAATCATGACCTTCCCATATGACTATACCAGGAGAGTGTTGAGGAGTCACACTCCATCCTCCACTTGGTCTAGCCCAGGGATATGACCTTCCCTCACGAGTATACCAGGAACGTATTGGGTAGTCACACTCCATCCTCCAGTTGGTCTAGCCCAGGAACATGGCCTTCCCATATGACTATACCAGGAGAGAGTTGAGGAGTCACACTCCATCCTCCAGTTGGTGTAGCCCAGGGATATGACCTTCCCGTATGACTATACCAGGAGAGTGTTGGGGAGTCACACCATATCCTCAAGTTGGTCTAGTCTAGGGATTGACTACGAAATAGCGTAGTCGCACAATCGGTCAGTAGGTCTATAAGTTTCTCTAATAAATTTAAGCTTAGTTTTTAACAATTTCGAAAGATTCTTTTACTCAGAACATTGTTTTTAAATATTCCACCTTCCCACATGTCGAATATTTGTCCTACAGTTTATCAAACCTGGCCACTATCTTGTGACCGCTTAATCAATCAAATTTCACCTAACTCAGCCCTTTTCCCATTGCCATCGCATGATCTTGCCTTTTTTTTAACAATCCTTATCCCTCTTCCAGCATAAAGATGTATCGGATATCCCTGTGGCAGGTCATGATCCTTTCCTATAACCCTAATTGGTAAAGAGTTTATATCCCTACTTTTTAGTAGGGTGTCCTCACAGGCGTTGTAAACGTTCTCACGCACTTATAACAAACCCAGGAATACGTCTCTTTGTTTGCAATTATTACGGGCTATAAATGCAATTATTACTGGCAACACATCACGTAACTTGATTAGCTGTTGATGTGACATCAAAGTGAACGCTTAATTGAAATACATAATGTGCGAAGCGGCGCATTACGTAAAAACCGCATAGGTACGATAATTAGAAATTTAGTTTGGATGCATTGGGGAGGTCGACTCTCATTAACGCCGGCGACAATGGAAAACCAATTAACCAATCATAGGAAGAACTGATGTGGTGACTGTAAGGTCGTAGCTAGCGTTAAACGTTTTTATCTAAAAGACACGGTCAGTCAGAGAGCGTAATAAATATATGCACAAATATATTAGTTGAGATAGGTTGGAGGTCACGTGATATTTTTATCAATCATAGGTAGAACTGATGTGGTGACTGTAAGGTCATAGCTAGCGTTAAAGGTTTTTATCTAAAAGACACGGTCAGTCAGAGTGCGTAATAAATATATGCACAAATATATTAGTTGAGATAGGTTGGAGGTCACGTGGTCTACTTATGAATCATAGGAAGAACTGATGTGGTGACTGTAAGGTGCACAAATATATTAGTTGAGATAGGTTGGAGGTCACGTGGTCTACTTATGAATCATAGGAAGAACTGATGTGGTGACTGTGAGGTTTTTTCTAAAAGACACGGTTAGTCAGAGTGCGTAATAAGTATATTCACAAATATATTAGTAGAGATAGGTTGGAGGTCACGTGATCTTCTTGTAACGTTTACAAGTTACAATAGCCAGGAAGAGAGGGTAAGGCTAAGAGGGTGTAACGCCAAGACAGGAATCATGTCTCGCGTGATAAGCGTATCTTTCCGATGTGCCAAGTAGGCTTAATCTCCATTGGGTGGTGCCTACCTGTTACCTGTTTCCACTCTCCATTTTACGTTCTCTTAACATTACGTAGGCCTAACTGATTTACTTTTGATGGTGTTGGTACTGGGTACGACGAAAACATTTGAATGTATATAACAATGTATAATTCTTGTACTTGTATATTCAAGAATATATATATATATATATATATATATATATATATATATATATATATATATATATATATATATGATAAATAGTTATTATCTGGAGTACATGCGTTCATTCTGCAGTGCATAAATTCGCAGTTCCGACGTTTCGCTAGAATCTCATCTAGCATTGACGAGGTAAACCCAACAACAGTTGAAGAGCAAGTGAAGAGCACAGATAACTCTGCTCCTATATAGAGAGGTATTGTTCACCTTTCTGCCGATAAAATCTATCGATGACACATTTCCACACTGCGGGAAAATTCAAAGTATCGTCGCGTTTGTTAAGACTCCCTTGTTTCTCTATTTCGATAGCCTCACGAATAATTCTAGTCTTGAAGTGTTCCACTTGAGTACTTGATTTCCAATCTTGCCGACAGATTGCTCATGAGGAAAACTACAGGACTAGAATTATTCGTGAGGCTACCGAAATAATGAAGCAAGGGAGTCTTAACAAACGCGTTGATACTTTGAATTTTCCCGCAGTGTGGAAATGTGTCATCGATAGATTTTATCGGCAGAAAGGTGAACAAAGGCTAAGGAATGTGAGTAATTGTTTGGATCAGGTGTGTGTAGAATGACGTAAATGTGTGATTTGACGTCAATGGGCGTGGTTTCATTCCTCTATATATAGGAGCAGAGTTATCTGCGCTCTTCACTCGCTCTTCAACTGTTGTTGGGCTCACCTTGTCAATGCTAGATGAGATTCTATTGATACGTCGGAACTGCGAATTTATGCACTGCAGATGGAACGGATGTACTCCAGATAATAACGTATCAGCATATATATATATATATATATATATATATATATATATATATATATATATATATATATATATATATTTATACATACATATATATATATATATATATATATATATATAAACTTTAATGTACATAAACAAGAATCTTAAGTGATATATTTGCGAGTTTATTGAGAGACTTTCGAGAACTAATAATTACGCGTTCTCATTTTCAAACTTTTTTTTGAGACTAGCTACTTCTTGTAGTTTGTCAGGTGTGTGGGAATTCCATTATCTTTCGGAATAACGGTACTGTTCTCTTTTCGATTTTGCTGCACTGCCGGTAATGTTTGCCTGTCTTGGGCTTAATTTAGTTTAGTAATTTAAATCATCTACCATCTTTAAATTTTATTTTTATTTGTTCATTTATTTTTTTGTTTATAATTTTTCAGTAGTTCCCATATTGTCATTTTTAGGCATTTTGAACTTTTTTAATTAGATGTATGTTTTGTGCTGTGGGAAGTGTGTGGCTATTATTTATGTTGTGTGTGGCAACTTTAAATTGTGCTTGGTTTCTTTTAGATGTTTTTATATTAGATTAAATTTTTTTTTCCTTGGCCAATGTATAGTTTGTTGCAGTCTGGGCATTCGATTTTTAAAAGGAGATTTTGTCGTTTTTAATAACAAACAGCCTCCGTTTCTTGACCATCCCCAGCTGAGGAGTCTTAAACGGCATCACGCAGTCTCCCGTATAATCGCAAACTCTGTATTTAACCGAAGCGTGTAGTCTGGTCTGAGGTACATGCCACATTTAGTCCGTCAGTGGATATCTGTTTACGTAGAGACAGGTAAATAAATTGTCACACCCATGACGCTCTGACAGGCCACGCCCTTTTCTTGCACCCAAACCGATAAAGTGCCGGTTTTACTCCAAACTGTGCACATATTTAATTCGTTAGAAGCGGTTGCAACAGCCATTTGTATATTTCTGCCTCATCTTAGCAACAGGATCACTGATTAAATTTTTAATTAAACTTTAATGATGCTAAGCAAATTCTTAGTCAATCACATGTTCAAATAATGGAAATTGACGAATTACCACTTAGCTCAATTTAAGTGGTAAACCGCAGTAACGAATCTCTACAATTTAACAGTTGTTTAGTCTCGAGCTTAATATTACTTTAACCAACATATAACCATTTGAATTTATCTCTAGGCTACTGTGTTATTGTTTTACATTTTATTAATTTAGTCACTATGCCTATTTTCTGAATTTAATTTGATTTGATTTAATTTTCATTATTATTTTGTACTCAATTGAAACTTGATATATCTAGGTCGATCCGCAACGTTCTCTTCCATTGCGTCGGTCCTGGGTGGTCCTACTGTTTTCTAAGATTACGAAGAAGCTTCTTCATTATCCTTTTAGCCCATTCATCCCCGACTCCCAGGGTTTAATTCCTCTACCTCTGTCTTTCAGGATTATGCCCCAACCCCGTCCAATTAACTCATCGCTTTCCGACTCCCTAGATCTCTGGCCTGTCCGACTCCCAAAACTAACTTCCTTCCCTTCCCTTTGTCTTGTCTACCAATGATCTTCCATTTCTTATTCCTGTCATTCCTGTATTTCATTTTTCGTCTCGGTCAAACAAAATTTCCTCGTGCTTTTTGTATGCGTCTAATTTTCGATATTATGGTTTTCTCCAAAAAAGAGCTACTATAGTCAAGTGCAGGGAAATGTAATGAGCATTACAATATTTTCCTTACATGACGCGTTTCGGAATTATTCCATTTTCGAAGCTTAAATACTGCTCGACCGAATCTTGAATTCGTCTTTATATAGGTGTTAACTGCGCCCCACGCCACTTACAAAACACGCTTCTAATTGGTAAACGACTACTCTTGACTCCTACTGTTTAGCTACTTGATAATTTTAAACTTTTAAAAATAACCTCCAATTGTGTATGTATCTGTCGAACTCGAGGAGTAAAGATTAGGCGTGTGCCAATAGGAAAGCGAGGTCTGTAAGTGAAGGGAGACGGGGATAACAGTTTATAAGACGAACTCAAAATTACATAGTACGAAATATACTATTTAGGTTTTGAAAATGGAAACATTCCGAATAGCGTCAATGTAGAAAAATGTTGAATGGTTAGAAAACGCAGAAAAATTTACTCGAATATATAAAAAATATTACAACAGAAGTGAAGATATTAGAAATTTTGGGTAAGCCACATTTGGGCTATTACGAAAGATACTGCTTCTTTCGAGTATTTCTGGGAAAGCGGTCTAAAACGTAGAATATGGTTAGAACCGGAGTATCTTTTTGTCCCAAAGGTCGGGCCAATAGTCACATTCAATGACCGCCTTACAGCCACAATTGGACGAGATGACACGTGGCAATTTTTGTGTTTATATTATAATGATTTAAATATATTAATTCTGTATCGTGTACATGGTGTGTTTATAAAATGTTTTTCGCAGTTACCTAAAACAAAACCACCAGTAAAACTCTCTTTCTCTCTCTCTCTCTCTCTCTCTCTCTCTCTCTCTCTCTCTCTATATATATATATATATATATATATATATATATATATATATATATATAGGGAGAGAGAGAGAGAGACATATATATATATATATATATATATATTTATATTTATATATATATATATATATATATATATATATATATAAAGAACTAAGTCGAAATACAAATAAATACAAGAATTATAATTGAATTTACAATTCAAAGATTTTCGTTGGCTAACTGTACCAACATGATGATGTTGTTAGTGTTAGCCAACGAAAAGCTTTGAATTGTAAATTCAATTATAATTCTTGTATTCGTATTTTGATTTTTTTCTTTATTAATACACAAGAATACATATAGCAAAATATATATATATATATATATATATATATATATATATATAATATAAAAAAATGAATTGTTTAATATTCCTGATGATGTTGGTACTGTTAGCCAACGAAAAGCTTTGAATTGTAAATTCAATTATAATTCTTGTATTCGTATTTTGATTTTTTTTCTTTATTAATACACAAGAATACATATAGCAATATATATATATATAATATAAAAAAATGAATTGTTTAATATTCCTGATGATGTTGGTACTGTTAGCCAACGAAAAGCTTTGAATTGTAAATTATATAATAATTATATATATATATATATATATATATATATATATATATATATATATATATATATATGCTGATACGTATTCTTCCACGGATGGAAAATTATGATGAAGAATTGATTAAATCATCTTTTCTTTCTCAGGGGGATCCACTCTAGTACCTTTCGGGGCAATCAGTCGTCTTCTATCCTCTTTACATGTCCAAACCTTGGCAACCCCTATCCCTCCATCTCCTCCCTTATACTATAATCATTTCCATTTGGTTAAACATTTCTTCATATCTGACATCAAGTAAAATTGATGTGAGTAAAATCGCTTATAATCTATGCGGAAGGGTAGTACCATACATTTTAACTTTGAAAACACGTTTTACAACTTGAACTGGCATTTTACTTTGCTCTTTAAGCAAATCCGTCCCACAATGTTTAAATATTGAACACAAATTTTAAAGTAAAATAGAGATAAATGGGTTTCGAGGAGAGCCATTTGTATTCAGCGCTGAATGCGCCGCCCACAGTGAATCAACTTATCGACATTCCACTGCGGGCCTGGTTACACCTTTGAGGTGATGAAAAGCAATTTCACTTGCCAAACAGCCTGCTGTATATTGTATGCCGAGAGAAAGAATCCCTCATTGTGACTTTGTTTCAATCTCTTACACTCTCCTCTTATATTACACAGTGTTGCTGTCACGGTTTGCAAACCGACGCAGGTTGACGCATCTCGAGACGGAAATATCTTGGTCGGAAATAGTTTTTGTCTTGTTTTTGCCGATACGGTATCTGTTAACATCATCTGCATCTGCGTAAATTACAATTGGTCGATTATGCTGGACGCGTGAGCGTTGTGTGTTAAAAGTAAACATAGAGAAGAAGAAGGTGACCGATGGTAACAAAAACAAGGCAAGTGATGAAGCTGTGAACAGTAACAAGATGATGAAAGTTAGCAAAGCGATGGAAACAAATCATCTTATTAGGCATTGGCTGATCCAAAGATTAATAACACGGCATGAGGTATAAACCGAATCTAACGAAGAAACTCCTTTCGGAAGAAACCAAATGAATGAAATTGTTTAAAAGACGATATTATGATTTCTAACGTGAACTCCAATTCCTATAAAAACTAACCACCTAGCTATCTCTGCTGATTCCGATTTGGAAATGAAATTTACAATTGCTCATAGCTTTATTTGAGCTTTCATTCCACGGACATTACTTGTATGTATTTTTCCCTTCTACTGATAATTTTTGCAACTGCTTGGTTATCACCAAATATTTCTGAGACGACGTTTCCTCAGAAAAAACGTTCTGAAACAATACCTTCTCAGACAAAATTTTCTTAGAATATTCTTTCAATACACTATGAGAAGACACTTCCTGAGATGAAACTTTCTAAGACGCTTCTCAGACGACACTTTCTGAGACGACGCTTTCTCAGACAAAGCGTTCTGAGACAATACCATCTCAGATAAAACTTTCAAAGAAAATTCTTTCGAGACACTCTGAGAAGACACTTCCTGTGAGGAAACGTTCTGAGGCGACTTATTCTAGGACTAGGTAATTGCCAATGTTAGACTTCCATGTAACTCTTCCCAGCCTTCAGACGCTTTCTGTAGCCACGACGACCCGAATCGTTAAGGGCGCCACAAATCAATAATCATTGATCAAACCGAGTAGGCCGGGAAACAATCCCTGGCTAACAAGTGATTCTCTCCAGGCAAGCGCTACTTTAATACGTCACACATTATCTAAGTGGGTGCCTACCACTAGTCATAACTAAGCGTTGCTGCCGCCACTGCTACATAAATATCTTTAAACATTCATGGCCGTTCAATAAGTCATGAATTATGCAGTAATAGACAGACAGCGTAGCGTTGTTGTCGTGATTGAAGGTCAGAGTTCAGTGATTCACAATGCCCTACAAACACGTTCCGTGTTGCAGACTTTAACAAAAACTGCGAAGTAGTGAACGATTGTGTTCCCGGGCTTTGCGGGGGTGGAACTTTCCCCCGGCAGAGGAGTGGACTGATGCTTCATGGTAGTTACTCCTAGTGGACGGTTTTACGTTTCCTGACACTCGTTTGTACGTAATGATAGCTCTTTACCTACGGAAGGGTAAGCTATGCCCGAGGGCCAAGTCCCTAGTCTGTGGGTCTGGACCTTAGGTAAGGCCAAGCGGGTGTGGTAAAAGGTCCTATTGTACTACCTGGAATGAACTAATCAGACGAGGTATAGATGTACGGAAACCTGGCCTTTCGGAAGGTTCTACTGGTCCCGAGTAGTTCTGAAAAAGCGATCAAAAACATTGTGTCTACTTGGAGTTCGTCTCGTCCCAGAGGCGGTCACCAGTCCAGGCACTACAGTAAGCTTGTAAGACTCTTACATACTGGTACCCAGATCGTGCCACCAAGGGGACTGCCTGGACGCCAGTCACGAGTTTCAGTTTGGATTAGTGAGGTAGAGGTTTCACACGCTAATTGGAGATTAATCCAACATGAAGGGTCGATCTTTGTGTGCTTTGGCAAACAGATGGAGTCGGAAGACAGGTACTCCTGCCGCACTCTTCTATTTCAACATCTTCTTCGTCCCCTTTTCACATCACACTGCCGCATGTACGTAAGGCTACATGTTTACTCGTGTACCTAACGGTCGTATATAATAACCTCGGACAACTTATTTTATATCAATTAATTTAAACTATATATATATATATATATATCAACACTCACACTATTTTCTTATAATCACTGATCACTTACACGATAGTGTACTTAAACCAGAATCCTACTTGGTGTATTTGCTACTCGACTTTCGAGAGCTATTAATTAATATAATTATTATTCATGATTGTCTCAGCACTCGAGGTAATTATTGAATAAATATAATTGAATATCGATTCAAAAGTTTATTTGCTTAGTGCAACGTTTCGGTAACTAATTGGTTGCTCTTAAAGGCAGTACTGTATTGATTGATTACGTGTGGATAATGTGGTGTATAAAATTAACTGTCTGGAATGTGTGATGCCACTTGTGTGGGTGAGACTAAGAGACAGGTTGGTGTTCGTGTTCGTGGACATGAGAATAATAGTAAGTAGGACAAACCCTCTTCCTCTCGTGTTTTCTTTGAGCATAGTGAAAGGTTTGGGCATAAATTTGATTTTGAAAATGTTATTATCCTGGATATTGAGTTCAACTGGTGGAGAAAGAGGACTTATTCTGAACTTGTCCATATTAAACAAAAGGACGGTATCAATATTAAAAATGATTTTGATAAACTATGTAGTATATATAAACCATTGTTTTGTAAGTTGAAAGCGTTCAAGAATTAATTATTCTTACTTGTATGTTGAACTCTTTTGTTGTTTTATGGCTTTGTGTATGGTTTATTTGGTTTTGGTGGTTTTTTATGTTTGTATATTGTTGTTCTCTTTGTTTTGTTGCTGTTTTTAATTGTAATGTATGTGAATTTATGACTCTCATCATTTAGGTGGGATTATTTTATTAGGTTTTTGACTAAAGTTTTATTGACATTTTTATACGTTTAAAAGTTTTTGTTGTGATTGTTCTTATATTATTATGCTTATTTATAATGTGATGTAAAATTATTTTCAGGCTTGATAAGCGCAACAAGTTAGTGGACAAAACGTTACACTAATTAAGTAAACTCTTGACTCTATATTTATCCGGTTTATTATTTATTCAATAATAGAATTATTATATATAGTGTACACTCAAATTATATGTACATGGGATGTACAATTAAAATTCAATGGTGATAACACGCAATGATATCCAGAGTATATTCAGTTTTTTATAAAATATTTTTAGGAATTGATAAATTCTCTTTATCGACTGTAGAATGTGACAATTTAACTGCTTTGTCAGCTTACGTGTAAACTAGACCTATTTAATGTAAATTGCATGTGTGAGTGTGTGTGTGTGTGTGTGTAGGTGTGTGTGTATGTTTGTGTGTGTGTGTGTGTGCGTATGTGGGTGGGTGTGTGTGTTTTTGTGTGTGTGTGTGTGTGTGGGTGAGTGGGTGTGTGTGTGGTAAATTCCTAATATTTAGTTTTATAACTTAGGAAATAGATTATTTTCCACTGTTCCCTGATAACATTGTCTTTGTGTTGCAGGTAAGACGGCGTTACACGACGCTTAGTTTCTGACCCGAGATATTCTGTAAGTCAATGTGCTACTGCAAGCAGCATTCATAATATGAGCTGCAAACATATTATTATTCTATTTTCTTAATATTATTCATTTTCAACAGTAAGGAAGTAGGAACATGTAATGGTGTTGAAGAAATCGGAAAATAATGTTAAATTAACGCTGGAATTGTATTTTTATCGAAATTTGTATACATAAACTGTGTTCTTTATAACCCCTATTCTTGGGTCACCAACCCCTATCATTGGCCTCCTTCAGATGACCAAAAGGTCAAGTTTAGGACGGTCACTCTATGCATATCTTAATCAAATGTTTAATCGGTAATAAAATACTTTTTATGCCTTTACTAAATTTCAAACACATTTTTAAACTTTGTGTGTATATATAGGCTTATATATACAGTATTCTGCAACACTGTTTTCTTGTATTAACCTATCACTTACACTTTATTGTACTACAAGAATCTTAGTCGATTGTTGCATTTACCTAGGTCTACAGACGCGTATCCACCGACTTGCTTTAGGGGGGGGGGACGATTGTTGCATTTACCTAGGTCTACAGACGCGTATCCAGCAACTTGTTTTAGGGGGGGGGACGATTGTTGCATTTACCTAGGTCTACAGACGCGTATTCAGCGACTTGCTTTAGGGGGCGCGATTGTTGCATTTACCTAGGTCTACAGATGCGTATCCAGCGACTTGCTTGGGGGGGGGGGGGCGATTGTTGCATTTACCTAGGTCTACAGACACGTATTCACCGACTTGCTTTAGGGGGGGCGATTGTTGCATTTACCTAGGTCTACAGACGCGTATTCAGCGACTTGCTTTAGGGGGGGGCGATTGTTGCATTTACCTAGGTCTACAGATGCGTATTCAGCGACTTGCTTTAGGGGGGGGCGATTGTTGCATTTACCTAGGTCTACAGATGCGTATTCAGCGACTTGCTTTAGGGGGGGGCGATTGTTGCATTTACCTAGGTCTACAGACGCGTATTCAGCGACTTGCTTTAGGGGGCGCGATTGTTGCATTTACCTAGGTCTACAGATGCGTATCCAGCGACTTGCTTGGGGGGGGGGCGATTGTTGCATTTACCTAGGTCTACAGACGCGTATTCACCGACTTGCTTTAGGGGGGCGGGCGATTGTTGCATTTACCTAGGTCTACAGACGCGTATCCACCGACTTGCTTTAGGGGGGGGCAATTGTTGCATTTACCTAGGTCTACTACAGACGCGTATCCAGCGACTTGCTTTAGGGGGGGGCGATTGTTGCATATTATATATATATATATATATATATATATATATATAAATATATATATATATAATATGTGTGTGTGCGCGAGCGTGCGTGTATGTAAAAACATGTAACAAAAATGCTTAAAATTTGAAAATATTAAATGATTTTAATCCTTATAGGTATTATTCATTTAACAATAGAATCAAATATCAAATAAAAATTAAATTCATACTAAAATTAATAGTTCGTAGTTAAATAATAACTCTAGTCGATGTTTGCGTTTTCTTGCGTAAAGATCAATGACAGAATCTATATCAATTTTTTTTTCTCGATTGATATTAAGCAATGCTAATCCTGTCAAGCGGTCCTCTTCCGTCCGAGAGTAAGCTACACTAGCGCTATCTGTTGTTAAAACATTTAGACGTTTACGAGGGTAGGCCGAGGGAACGCGTCACATTTTCAAATTAAAAACTAAAATTTTATTTCTTATTTATAATAAAAGACGAATTCACTTGAATTAAGTTGAAATTTAAGCGTATTTATAAACATAGACTAGCATTTGATAAGTGATTCTATTTTTGTAATTATTCAAAAAGCATTAATATGTTACAAAATTATTATTATATTTATTACAGTTAGGATTTTATATTTGAGAATATATAATAACTTAATTATCGAAAAAGTCCTAATTTAATAATATATTGTCGATTTTTAACCCAAAGTTCTTGAAGGTTAGGGCGGTGATCGCGCCTTGGATATGCGCCTGGTCTAAATCTTTTAATAACTAGGAAAAGTTACAAAAACGAGAAATATAAACAAACATTTGTTAGTCAATTCCTCCTCAGGTCGACAAAGTAACCTTTTAGTTTAGTTACTTTCATTAGTTACGTAGAATATAATATATAAAGTAACATAACCTGTGAGTTAAAGCAGCTGTTCTACCACATAACCTATAGAATAAAATCAGCTGCTTTACAGAATCATATGTTATGATTCGTTTAGGCTAAATGCGACGAAATAACTATATTGTATACCTTGGCCCTTTTGTGAAACGTTTTCTCCCATAAAACACTAAAACTAAGTCATAAAGTTTAATTTACAAATTATTATTTAATAAAACTATTAACATCAAGCGTCATTCACTACAAGTTTTAAAAAATATATTTGAACTCGAGTGGATGAATTAAAAGTGTTTTAATAACGATTGAAAATTTGTACAAGATATATAAATATATATAGGCAGAGTGCAAACTAATAGAAGGAATAGGAAAACAAGGCTACGGTTTTGTGAGTCAAGTATAATATTATTTTTCTGATATGGCGACGTATCATAAGCGTTATCATCATGAAGCCTAAAACACATAACGGACGTTTAGATTAATTATAATTCATACAGAATTCGTAATGATAAATAATGCTTTAGTACACATTATTACCTTCCATAAATACAATAGTCATATAAAAAGATGATTAAACATTCATAGTAAGAAATATTATTTGGTAGGAATATGAAATACAAAACAAAATTGTTCATACAGACAAATAATTCGATTGTAATATTTGAACATAAATAAACTAACCTGTAACACTACTGTACAATATGAGAAATATAAAATTACAAAACGCAGAGAGATTATACAAATTAAATTTTTTAAATTAAAACTTGAATATGAATCATATTACGTCAGATTTAAAATTAAAATTAAAATCATAATTTGTAAAAGCATTAAACACTACAAAATAATTAAAACACAGACACTTGAGACTAGCAGGATTACATTTGTAGTACACAGAAATATACTTTACCAGACTTATATTATCCCTCATGACAAACAAATATGGAGTTTAAATAACACAGGCTAACAAGAATATTATTTATAAAGACTTTTCTTACAAATATATGTGAATTGTATGTATTTTTGAGTGCCAAAACAGAATCTTGTATCAGATTGCATGTGTCACCCACAGTTCTTTTACAATCTGATATTGAATATTCTACATAATAATTGGAAAATGGGGAGATAGTGAAATAAATTATAAAATAATTATAAATTCTACAATAATTAAATAATACGTTTTTCATTAATTGCTGTCCTATAACAACATATGCACACAGTTTAGGAGTTAATGTTTTTGTATTTTCTGTAATTTTTGTCTGCAAAGATTCTTGTGCAGCTTTTCCCCAGTGCAAAGAATTTTGTTTTCCCTATAAAGTGACCGACAGTAATCACCCATGATGTTGGTGCTTCAACGTCCCTGGTATCGTTTCTCCATCTCCTTGATGTCCAGAAGGAATTGTTTCTACTGTTCTTCTCTGACATCACCCAGCTTTACAGGAAATAAATCAAGATGGCTGTGTAAAAAGTGGGCTTCAAGCCTCATTAGGTATACCAAATTTACAAACTTATCTAGCAAATTAGCTGCTATAAGCTCATTGTTAGGGTCTTTCACATTACCTAAATACTTGGTTACAACTTGTTTAAATGCAATCCAACCTTCTATTTCCATTGTAGTCGTCGTAGAGTTGAACACCGTTTTACGAATATCTGACTAAAACATCTACTTTTAATTTGACTTCTAATAGATGGGAACATTTTTCACTCAAATAGTTGAAACATTCTCCATCTTTAGGTAGGGCTTTCACAAACTATTTCATTAAGTTTAACTTGATTTCTAGAGGTGGAAGGAGGGCTACTTTTTTGATCTACCAAAGTTTTGTACAAAATGTTCTCGCCAGGTGTTGAAACCTTTCTTATAGGTCATTGTTTTGTTAACCAATGTTTATCTTTTGCTCTACTGTTCCATTCCCAAATAAAACATTGAAACTTTGTAAATTCTTCTTGTTGACTAAGAAGCATGCAAAAAACTTCTAAATCTCCACAGAGCATCCAATGGTGAACTGAATAGCTTATTTTATGTATCCAGAAACATCAATAGAACAATTATAATAATCATTTGAATTACTCTTTTCCTCTCTCCATTTCATAGGAACTGGAAATCTACGAACTTTTATTTCTAGATCACTTTAAATCCTTAAGACAATCATAACAAACCTCTTGAGGAGGCCAACTTTTGTCTCGATTACCCATTTTAAAACCAAAATATACTATTTACCCTTTTTTTACAAAGCCAGTTATGTTTTCTAGTAAAACAAATCACCACATGTGTAGCAAAATGTACTAGGACAGTTTTTACAACCATTCTTAAAGTACATGACTCAAACACTGAAAACGTATGCGTATTTTTATTGCAATAAAACACCTATACATCTGTTATTCAGGAAGAACAGCAAAAAACAGAGAAATCTTAGTGTTTCATGTTCCATTTACCAGTGCTACCAACCTAGTAACTTGATTTCTATGCTAGTTTAACTGTAATGAAATAAAACCAAAACCCAAAAATGAAGTTTATTTTATTTTAAATATTACATTGTGAAACATTGGTGGCTGATACACCATTTATATTATGATTGTTGGACTCAGCACAACAAAATACATAAAAAAGAGGTAATTTTATCAAGTGTTTTCATTGTTGGCCTGTGCAATCGGTCAAATTTAAATATATACGTCGAACCTTTTCATGGGACTACTATGTGTATACAAGTTAATAATTTGTGTACTAAATGCATTCATTGTTATTATGAACGCTGCATGTGTTGTAAGTAGAATAAAAGTCCAATAGGTGTTATGGAACTGATGCCGATAGCTATCTAGTTATCAGTAATCTATCTAGTTATAATGATTATATAGTTTAACTATCTAGTGAGCTGTGGCCAATGGTCGCCTATTACCTCCTGTCAAGAGGGCAGAGGCCGGACCCTGCTGCAGCCGCAGAACCATCTTGTGGGGGAGGGGGTTGCGCGAGATTGGTTAGGTTAGGTTCAAGTTTAATCAAATTACAACTTGGTTTTTTAAAATCTTATTACAATCTTTGCACGGGAGTTTGTTTATTACTTGTCAACTCTACATAGCAAATATTTTTGTTAAAAATCATACAACCTAAAACACTTCCTCTAGTTCAGTACTTAAAAAATTAATTGTTTGTTTAATTAATGTGTAATTTTACCTATGCTTTGTAGAAGAATTTGATAGTAACAAAATTAAATTAAATTATTTTCTATGTTACAACAGTATACTTTTCTTAATTTTTAAATACAACAGGTTCTCTATATAGTTATTAACGTTTTGATACTCTTCTCTCTACGTTATTTCTGCATTGTAAAATTTAAAAACAATGGACTTGATTTTTTGTGTGTTCAATCAAGACAATGGGTGAGTCTTTTAATCGACAGTTATGATAGGCTTGGGACGTGTCAAGATTACTATCTGGCTTAGTTTTATAAAAAATAATTAAATTACGCTCATACTTTTTAGACATGAAATAAAAAGGTTTCCCTACTATTTGAGTCACTGTGACATTGCGTAGTAGATTAGGAAAAGTAATATCAAAGGCCGACCCGACGAACGAATTAGAAGGGTGAGTTGGTTTCCCAAGAACCTCTTAAACTCTAGGTCTAAGCGCTGGACTGGAAAGACTCCTCTGTCTACCTCACTCCCTCCTTTTTCCAAGAGTGAAGGAGAGAAGGGGCTGACGGGCACTCAGTCTACAGATTAGAAAACTACAAGGGGGGGACTGCTCTCAGTCGTGTTCTCATCGAAATGTCATCGTAGGAGAATAAATTGTTATACTAGACTCGCAAAAATGCCGTGTTTTATTTTTGTTACCAAATCTGTTCGAGAGTAGCCTAAATTATAGGAAAAAAAGTTATGCTTCACTTGTTTGGAATCTTTTTAGGCCCTAGAGGACTCTGGAAAGCTTTAATTACATAGCCCCCCTCATACACACGTCTTTTAAGCATCCACAGTAGTGTCTGAGCTTTAGCTACACTACTGAAGAACGAAATTTAACCTTGACATTCCGGGGCTATAAAGCAACGAACAGGTGCCGAAACTGCGTTTCACGGTGGAAGCTGACACCAGCCTCTTTTTGGAAATACCTAACTAAAAGATTATAAATTCATTACATGTAACAAACACAAAATACTAATCGAATAAACAGGACCCATGCGGGTCGATAGATTCCCACTTCGTGGCACCGTATGAATTGTGATGTGTAGGTTATATTAATACGAGTACGCCGTATACCCAGAGGAAAAATAAACAATTTGTTAAAGATATATCCCCTCCCCTCGACACGTCAAGCACCTGAGGGATTGTCGGGAGCAACAGGCTGAGCGAAATGTCCCTCTGCATTACAAGCGAGGTCATAGATCAATATTTTCATTTACTCCGCACTTCCATCAGGTGGTTTATCTTTGCCAGACATCTGTGGACGTTCCTCGCCGAGAAAGTCGCACCAGAGCTGTTGCTAAATAAACTAATTACATAGTAAGCATTTACATTTAGGATATAGTTTTCGTATATTTTGGATTTACTAGAAACTATTCAATTCCTTCATTAGTTCACAATCCCCTCATATATATAAATATATATATAAATATATATATATATATATATATATATATATATATATATATATACACATATATATAATAAATATATTAAATATAGTGAAATGTTTTATTGTAATATAGTTAATAAATTAAAAATATTTCAAAAACAAGAATACTTTTAATACATATATTATGCAAAGCTTTTCGCCGATAAAACAGTACCAGCATCTTCAGGAAAAATAATTATGTAACAAAATTAAGTCACAATTATATATATATATATATATATATATATATATATATATATATATATATATAGTTCAAAAATCAATTCTTAATAAAAATACTTTTTATTCATCCCCTTAAGTCAAAATACATTTTTAAACTTCTAGGGGATGACACTTGATGTTATGCCATTTTTTTTCAAATACTAATTTATTAAAACAAATAAAAGACATACACAAAACCCACAAATTAATCATTTATGAATTAATGAGTTTTGTGTATATCTTTTATTTGTTTTAACATAACTTTACAAGCTAAGCTCAAAGAATTTATTAAAATGTAATAATGAATTAATTTTAGTTTTATATGAAAAGAAACTTTCCACCAAAGGGGCAAGGTATGCAATATAGTTATTTCGTCTCATTTGGCATAAAAGAAATAATAACATATTATGTCACTAAACAGCTGATTTTATGTTTTTGTGCTGGAGCAGCTGTTTTAAAGCTTAGGTCATGTTACTTTAATTATACTAATTTTAATAATTTAATGAAAAGAAAAGAAATACAATTTCTCTTTGTTGACCCAAGTAGGGTAGGAATTGACTTTAAAAGTTTTGTTAATGTTACTGGTTTTTATATTTGTTCCGGGTTGATTAAAGTTAGCTAACAGGCTTTAAGAGCTATACAACAGTTTTTTTGGAATATTTGAAGTCAATTTGTTGGGTCAAAAGTTGAGTTGTTTTAATAAGGTTTTGCGAACATTATTTCCATAGCAGAGACGTGAAGTGCAGGCTCCCTCCAACACTCAGACAGCGCTCACGTCCCATTCAGACCTTGTCAGAATTGCGTCGATTTGGTGTGATTTTTCATCCTTTCACGGTATATAATAGGTTAGCAAGCAGCGCGAGATAGTTGGACGTGTTCCAAGTACAGGGTAACAAGGTCGACCCGCAAACAGGCCCCGCTGAGTTATTGCTTTTACTTACATGTACTTACACTCGGCTAAAGTCGATACGGGGCTAAAGTTATTTGACGCCAATTACCCCACGGCGGGTAGGCATGTGTTACGTAGCCGGTAAACTTCAAGACGTATTACCCAGGTAACATCACGCTTACGTTGGCAGACTTTAGCGCCATTATATATCTGTTTATATTATTGCTCTTCAAAACTATAAAGCCAAAGTATGTATGCAAGCGCAAGCACACACACACACACACAGACAGACACACACACACACACTCATATATATATATATATATATATATATATATATATATATATATATATATATATATGCTGATACATATTTCTTCCCGGATGGAAAAATATGATGAATAATATTCCAGATAATAACTATTCATCATATATATATATATATATATATATATATATATATATATATATATATATATATATATATATATTTGGCCTTTATAAGCTCATTCATAATGTGAGATTACCAAGTTAAAACACTAGCTGTATATATAATGGTTTGATCTTTAACTTGGGCTACTAGTTTGCACTTAATAATAACACCTGTCTGTAACAGCATTTACACTGTCTAAATTAGGACATGTGTTGATTGAAATGTGTCGCATTATCATTTCAGACAGTAACTCATGCCAACTCGTCCTTCACCTTCCCCCCAGTACCCTTAATCTGCTAAAGCCCCTTACTGAAAATCCTCCATGTTTATCCTTTAAAACATATCATTTTACATACCGCTAATCTAAAGATCCTATTTTCCTCACCCAGGCGTCAGCCTTATCCTTTACAAACCCATTTTTTCCTAATCTTCCGGGTAACCTTCAGCCGCTCTAATTTGACTCTCTTAGCCCCCTCTGGCTTTGTCTCTGACCATAAACTTTCGGTGTAGCTATGATACTACCTTTTTCTAATCCTGTACACTCTTCAACCATCCCACTCATCCCCCAAAACCTCATAAATTCTATACTCGTGCACTATTTTTTTATGCTCAACCCAAAATTATGGTTTCTTCGGCAATTCCGTGATATTAAACGCTAATCATTTCCCAAAACACACAAAAACTAAACCCAGTTTCTCCAATATTCCTTCTTCCGACAACAAACAAAAAATAAGAACTGAACCTAGACAAATAAGAGCATTGCCAATCTAAAAATACAAAAAAAAACATATTTCTTTCCACTATAACTCCGACTGTACATCTGTGTCAACAAGAGTATCCGTTCAGACAGGATACTGGCATCCGTCCTGTTCGTAGCTTGCAGTTTTAGGCTACGTAAACTTGAGGGCTTTATTGAAGTACTACAGCACAAAGGTCTGTGAACACATGCGATAGCCTCTTTCAACTAGAGGCTTGATGAATCGCGCCTTACAACGCTTTCATGTGTGAATAGCTTACTAGATTTAAAACAACTCTATGAATATAATAACTGAGTTACTGCTCAAAATTAAATAAATTCTCAAAAACACTGTAGGAACATGTGTTGGTAAAGAAAACTGGCATAACCTATAAATATGCCGATTGTGCAAAAATACCCTAAACTGTGACCAGCCTCACTGGCCCGATGTCTAATTAGCCTGATTTAACATTATTATAACTTAATTATAATTAAAATCTAACTAATCAAAAGTGTACAACTCATTAAACACTTTACCACAACACTTCACTACGGTTATAAAATTATAACCCTATAGGGTCTACTAATTAAACTTATTCAATTCCTTCTATTAGTTTACACTCTCCTTATATCTTGTTGAATTTTCAATAGTTAATCAAATACTTTTTATTCATCCACTCAAGATCAAATACATTTTTTTTAGGAGATGACGCTTGATGTTAAAACAGATTTTAAAATAATAATTCTAAATATTTATTTAATTAATTTTAGTTTTACATGAGTGAAAAACCTTTTACAAAAGGGGCAGGGTGTTAAAGTTAGTTCGTTTCATTTTGCCTAAAATAAGTGATAACATATTATTTCATACAGCTGGTTCTGTGTAATAGGTTACGTAGTAGAACAAGTGTTTTAAAGAATAGGTTATGTTACTTTATTTATATTAATTGTAACTATCTATTAAAAAAAACCCCAAATCAAGTTTTTCTTTGTTGATCCAAAGGGGAATTGACTTTAAAACGTTTTTGTTTATATTATCTATTTTTAATTACAATTAAAATAAATGCTAAAATTTTCCAAAAGCAAATCTACTTGTGTTCTAAACATACTCGTACTATCTTGAAATCACACAAAACCTTGACAAGACAAATAAATAGGAAGCATCTGGTAATTGTTGGCGTATGTGTTTGTAGATCTTGGTAAAGGGTACGAAAAGTTTGATAATAATAAATTCGATGAGGCAAAACTAGTTATGAAGGATTAATAATGGAGTTACAAACATTTCTCCAACCAGTAAACTCGAACAAATCCAGAATATTTATCTTAGCTAGGGTCACAACAGTTCTTTAACAAACCTACTGGTCTAGAGGTGGACTCAAAGAGTGGCTTTGTTGTTGGTCATCATAACAATAATGCAATGTAAGGAAATTTGTTAAAGTTCAAAGAACAGCCTGTAAACAAACATCTCCTATTTCACAGGCAAGTATAAGCTAACTAATATCCACTTACGTTTAAATAATGAAAATGTATCTACTGTAAAGTTTGATAAGTTTGATAAGTTTGACAAGAGACACGTAACTCCTGTGCCTCCTGGATCTGCCAGTGCCAGTAAAGACCTCAAGCAAGTTTTAGTTACCAAATTTGTTTAAAATGTACTCGTACACAAAAATGATAAACCTTTCCTTGTCAACATCTAGCCGCTCTAGAGAACCATGTGATGTGGAAAGTAAAGAAAAATAATTGTAAAATTAAAATAAATACAAAAATCTTTGTAAAAAATGAGTGTGAAATTAGTTTTTGCAACTTGTGAAAAAAGGGTTAGAAAAACGTGCTTGAGACAAAACAAGCAGACTAATCATCAGACGTGGGGGTTAACACTAGTCCCTTGTAATTGAGTTGATCTAAAACAGTAAAAGAAAAACTGCGCATAAACAGAAATAATTTTCAAGTGGTAGCCCTAACGAGTCCGATATTCAAATATGAAAATAAAGATAATTTGCTGGCGTACTAGTATTTAATTAAAGGAATAACTGGTACCTAAAACAACAATGAAATAGGAGGGAGAAACCTATAGAAGAAGAGAGAGAGGTAGAGAAATGAGGAAAGAAAGATAGAGGCCATGAGAAGAAGAGGTAGGTAGGGAGCAAGATAGATAGGGAGAGAGAGGTAGTGAGATCGGGAGGAGACAGACAGAGTGAAATTAAGTAAGAGAGAGAAAGACTGAGGTAGGGAGAGAGAGACAAGTAGAGGAGAGAAAGACCGAGAAAAGAAGAGAGAGAGTCACTGTGATTGTGAAAGAGAGACAAACCGAGATAGGGAAAAGAGAAACAAGGAGAGGGAGAAGAGGCCGAGAGAAGAAAAGAGAGAGAGTGTTAGTGAGATTGGGAAAAATAGAGAGATCGAGTTAAAGAGAAAAAGAAGCAAGCAGGAGAGAGAGAAGAGAAACCGAGAGAAGAAGTGAGAGAGTTAGTAATATTGGGAATAAGAGAGAGACTGAGGTAGGAAAATGAGAGACAAGAAGAGGAAACGAGACCAAGAGAAGAAGAGAGAGCGTTAGTGAAATTGGGAAAGAAGAAGAGATTGAGGTAGGGGAATGAGAGACATGAAGAGAGAGCGAGACCAAGAGAAGAAGAAGAGAGAGGTAGTAAGACTGGGAAAGAGAAGAAGACTGAGGTGGGGAGAAAGAGAGCCATGGAGAGAGAGAAAGAGAGAAGACATTGCCGTATAATTTTTAAAAAACACATAATATGGAGGAACTTAAACATGTCTCGCCTGCAGCTAGGAATTGTTTGCATATTCCATGGTTTCATTGTTTCAATCACGTTCATTCAATCACGTGCCCGAACCGCCCATGACCAGGGTTTACAACTGTATTGTTGCCAAACCGACCAGCATCAGCGAATACGTTTCAAAATGTCTGCTTCCAAACGTTATACGTACTACATTTTATTATTTCGACCGATCACATTTGAAAATTAATTTTTAACTACTGTCGTCCCTCGGAATGTCGGTTACAACACATTACGCAGTCTTAATACGAGCGTCCCGCCTTCCTTTGCTTTACTCCCACATAACCCTACTGACGTCATTTTATCTTGATCTTCCTGGAAATTCATTTCCGGCCACAGAAATTGATGTTCGTTATAAAAAGCCCCATTTCGGCCGCAGTAAATTCTGCGCTGCGAGATATTTACCTCGAGTGTGTTTTATTATTTATTTTGAAAGTAAATTTTTACGATCGGTTTTGTGTGGCAATTGTGATAGCAGTGTTGTGCATTGTTTCGTCAGGTTTTACTTTTTTCTTAGAAAATTTGAGCTTATGACGAGAATTGGTTCTATACTAGCTTCTAATGGTTTAGGAGCTGTGACGTTTTGGGTAATGTGTTTATGTGATTATTATGTCTCACACAAAAATATCACGCTACTATAAACTAGCCTTTAAAAATTCATTTATTTTAGCATTAGTAAAACACCTAAATTATCACTGCACAGTCACTGTCTCCCAACTTGCGCTCATATAATGAGTCACTAAACACTTGATTGTACTTTTACAATTACCTTCACTGTCTTTCGCTCATCACTGAGTCGAGAAATAGCTTAACTCTCCCTCTCAACTACCTGCTCCATCTTGCACCTAAATCCCGAGTCAAGAATTATCTTAGCTCTCACCTCACAACTACCTGTCCCATCTTGCACCTAAACACTGAGTTACGAAATGGCTTGCTTCCTACCCAACAATTACCTACCCCACCTTGCACCTAAATCCCGAGTCACGAATTGTCTTAGCTCTCACCTCGCAACTACCTCTCCCATCTTGCACCTAAACACTGAGTTACGAAATGGCTTACCTCCTACCCCACAATTACCTACCCCACCTTGCACCTAAATCTTGAGTCACGAATTATCTTAGCTCTCACCTCGCAACTACCTCTCCCATCTTGCACCTAAACACTGAGTTACGAAATGGCTTACCTCCTACCCCACAATTACCTACCCCACCTTGCACCTAAATCTTGAGTCACGAATTATCTTAGCTCTCACCTCGCAACTACCTCTCCCATCTTGCACCTAAACACTGAGTTACGAAATGGCTTACCTCCTACCCCACAATTACCTACCCCACCTTGCACCTAAATCTTGAGTCACGAATTATCTTAGCTCTCACCTCGCAACTACCTCTCCCATCTTGCACCTAAACACTGAGTTACGAAATGGCTTACCTCCTACCCCACAATTACCTACCCCACCTTGCACCTAAATCTTGAGTCACGAATTATCTTAGCTCTCACCTCACAACTACCTGCTCCATCTTGCACCTAAATCCCGAGTCAAGAATTATCTTAGCTCTCACCTCACAACTACCTCTCCCATCTTGCACCTAAACACTGAGTTACGAAATGGCTTACCTCCTACCCCACAATTACCTACCCCACCTTGCACCTAAATCTTGAGTCACGAATTATCTTAGCTCTCACCTCACAACTACCTGTCCCATCTTGCACATAAACACTGAGTTACGAAATGGCTTACCTCCTATCCCACAATTATATGCCCCACCTTGCACCTAAACCCCGAGTCACGAATTATCTTAACTGTCACCTCACAACTATTTTCTCCATCTCGTACCTGAACACTGAGTCACGAAAAGGCTCAGCTCTCACCTCACAATTACCTGCCCCATCTCGTACCGGCTCCATCTCGTACTGGCTCTATCTTGTACCCAAACACCGAGTCACGAATTATCTTAACTGTCACCTCACAACTATTTTCTCCATCTCGTACCCAAACACTGAGTCACGAAAAGGCTTAGATCTCACCTCACAATTACTTGCCCCATCTCGTACCGGCTCCATCTCGTACTGGCTCTATCTTGTACTCAAACACCGAGTCACGAATTATCTTAACTGTCACCTCACAACTATTTTCTCCATCTCGTACCCAAACACTGAGTCACGAAAAGGCTTAGATCTCATCTCACAATTACTTGCCCCATCTTGTTCCGGCTCCATCTCGTACTGGCTCTATCTTGTACCCAAACACTGAGTCACGAAAAGGCTTAGATCTCACCTCACAATTACCTGCCCCATCTCGTACCGGCTCCATCTCGTACTGGCTCTATCTTGTACCCAAACACCGAGTCACGAATTATCTTAACTGTCACCTCACAACTATTTTCTCCATCTCGTACCTGAATACTGAGTCACGAAAAGGCTTAGATCTCACCTGACAATTACTTGCCCCATCTCGTACCGGCTCCATCTCGTACTGGCTCTATCTTGTATCCAAACACCGAGTCACGAATTAGCTTAACTCTCATCTCGTAACTACCTGCTCCATCTTTCACTCTTATATGATATACCTGAGCGTTTATTTCTCAACTAATATATTATATGTGTCTCACGTTATCTAAAACTACATTTTCTTGAAGCTTATTTTCAGCTGAAAATAATTATAGTTCGAGTATGAATATTATTTATTCCCCAAAAATTAAACCTTTTCTAACGTAAGAGTTTAATATTTGACCAAACGTCCGTTTGTACTTCTCCTCTCGTAATAGATAAAGAGAGTTAGGTTAGGTTGGGGCATTATTTTAGAAATACTTTTTATTAATTTAACTTTGTTAAATTTCTTCTATTATTTCACATTCATCTTATATGTATATACATGTACCTTGTTCAAATTTTCAGTCGGTAATAAGATACCTTTTTATTCATCCACTCTTCAAATTCATTTTTTTTAGCGTATAGTAGCCAACATTACTTGCTGTTTTGTCCAAATATGATTTCGTTAATTAAATTTAATAACGAATTATTTTAGTTTTATATTAAAGGAAACGTATCCTAGAAGGAGCAGCGTGTGCAATATAGTTATGATGAACCTTAAAAAAATGATAACATATGACTTCATAAACAGCTGATTTTAAGTTATAGGTTATGTTGTAGAATAAATGTTTTAACTCATAGGTTATGTTACTTTATTTATATTAGTTGTAATTATTTATCAAAAAGTTACTAAAATATGTATATTTCGTATAAGTCGGAGTTTACTTTAAAAACTCTTTATTTATATTACTTGTTTTAGTTTGGTTCCTAATAGGTCTTATTACTTGTAATTATTTTACAAAAGCTGTTTTACCATATTCAACCAGCGTTTGGTAGTAGTTACAAATATTGTACTTACAAAATTTACTTTTCCCCAAACAGTTTTTTGTTAGAGAGGCTGCGATAGGATTCCAAGAAGATGCCACATTAAATTCATCTTGGGAAGGATTAAGAGCTATCTGGTTTGTATTCAAATCAGGACGAGCTTTGTTGTTCTGACAGGTGTTTGCTACTCACCGCACGCATCCACAACACTGTATCACTTTTCCCAATTTCAAATTTAGCACAATCATTTCCTGACAAAACAAACACTACACTGTTTTTTTCTGATATTATACGCATCCCATCAATAATAATACATCGACTGTGTTCCAGTCCATGTACATTCTCTAGTGAACACTATGTATTACAATAGTTTACAATAATAAAATGTACTTTTGTACTCAACTTCTGCACTGCATTTTACCATACTATACTAGTACACACTATACATGGCGCTTCACTACACTGTTCTACTGTACGCTTCATGTGTACTACACTTCTCTACACTGCAAAACAAGATTCTGTATTTGTATTACGCTTCACAACACTACTATATTATTATTTATATTAATGTACACTTCTCTACACTCCATTATATTATTCTATATTTGTACTACACTTCACTACTCTGGACTAGATTATTATATATATATATATATATATGTACTACACCTAACTACGCTGCACTAGCTTATTCTGTATGTGTTCTGTACTTCACTACACTCCATTATATTATTCTATATTTTTACTACACTTCACTACTCTGGACTAGATTATTATATATATATATATATATATATATATATATATATATAAATATATGTACTACACCTAACTACGCTGCACTAGCTTATTCTGTATGTGTTCTGTACTTCACTACACTCCATTATATTATTCTATATTTGTACTACACTTCACTACTCTGGACTAGATTATTATATATATATGTACTACACCTAACTACGCTGCACTAGCTTATTTTGTATGTGTTCTGTACTTCACTACACTCCATTATATTATTCTATATTTGTACTACACTTCACTACTCTGGACTAGATTATTATATATATATATATATATATATATATATATATATATATATATATATAAATATATGTACTACACCTAACTACGCTGCACTAGCTTATTCTGTATGTGTTCTGTACTTCACTACACTCCATTATATTATTCTATATTTGTACTACACTTCACTACTCTGGACTAGATTATTATATATATATGTACTACACCTAACTACGCTGCACTAGCTTATTTTGTATGTGTTCTGTACTTCACTACACTCCATTATATTATTCTATATTTGTACTACACTTCACTACTCTGGACTAGATTATTATATATATATATATATATGTACTAACTACGCTGCACTAGCTTATTTTGTATGTGTTCTGTACTTCACTACACTCCATTATATTATTCTATATTTGTACTACACTTCACTACTCTGGACTAGATTATTATATATATATACATATATGTACTACACCTAACTACGCTGCACTAGCTTATTCTGTATGTGTTCTGTACTTCACTACACTCCATTATATTATTCTATATTTGTACTACACTTCACTACTCTGGACTAGATTATTATATATATATATATACATATATGTACTACACCTAACTACGCTGCACTAGCTTATTCTGTATGTGTTCTGTACTTCACTACACTCCATTATATTATTCTATATTTGTACTACACTTCACTACTCTGGACTAGATTATTATATATATATACATATATGTACTACACCTAACTACGATGCACTAGCTTATTCTGTATGTGTTCCGTACTTCACTACACTCCATTATATTATTCTATATTTGTACTACACTTCACTACTCTGGACTAGATTATTATATATATATATACATATATGTACTACAACTAACTACGCTGCACTAGCTTATTCTGTATGTGTTCTGTACTTCACTACACTCCATTATATTATTCTATATTTGTACTACACTTCACTACTCTGGACTAGATTATTATATATATATACATATATGTACTACACCTAACTACGCTGCACTAGCTTATTCTGTATGTGTTCTGTACTTCACTACACTCCATTATATTATTCTATATTTGTACTACACTTCACTACTCTGGACTAGATTATTATATATATATATATATATATATATATATATATATATATATATATATATATATATATATATGTACTACACCTAACTACGCTGCACTAGCTTATTCTGTATGTGTTCTATACTTCACTACTCTGGACTTGATTATATATATATATATATATATATATATATATATGTACTACGCCTAACTACGCCGCACTAGTTTATTCTGTGTATGTGTTCTATACTTCACTACACTGCACTAGATTATTCTATATATGTACTACACTTCACTACGTCGCACAAGTTTAGTCATGTGTGTTTTACACTTCTTTACACCACACTAGTTTATTCTGTATGTGTTCAATACTTCACTGCACTGCACTAGATTATTCTATATATGTACTACACTTCACTACACCGCACTAGTTTAGTCTATGTGTGTTTTACACTTCTCTACACCACACTAGTTTATTCTGTATGTGTTCTATACTTCACTGCACTGCACTAGATTATTCTATATATGTACTACACCTCACTACGACGCACTAGTTTAGTCTATGTGTGTTTTACACTTCTCTACACCACACTAGTTTATTCTGTATGTGTTCTATACTTCACTGCACTGCACTAGATTATTCTATATATGTACTACACCTCACTACGACGCACTAGTTTAGTCTATGTGTGTTTTACACTTCTCTACACCACACTAGTTTATTCTGTATGTGTTCTATACTTCACTGCACTGCACTAGATTATTCTATATATGTACTACACTTCACTACACCGCACTAGTTTAGTCTATGTGTGTTTTACACTTCTTTACACCACACTAGTTTATTCTGTATGTGTTCTATACTTCACTGCACTGCACTAGATTATTCTATATATGTACTACACCTCACTACGACGCACTAGTTTAGTCTATGTGTGTTTTACACTTCTCTACACCACACTAGTTTATTCTGTATGTGTTCTATACTTCACTGCACTGCACTAGATTATTCTATATATGTACTACACTTCACTACACCGCACTAGTTTAGTCTATGTGTGTTTTACACTTCTTTACACCACACTAGTTTATTCTGTATGTGTTCTATACTTCACTGCACTGCACTAGATTATTCTATATATGTACTACACTTCACTACACCGCACTAGTTTAGTCTATGTGTGTTTTACACTTCTCTACACCACACTAGTTTATTCTGTATGTGTTCTATACTTCACTGCACTGCACTAGATTATTCTATATATGTACTACACCTCACTACGACGCACTAGTTTAGTCTATGTGTGTTTTACACTTCTCTACACCACACTAGTTTATTATGTGTATGTGTTCTATACTTCACTACACTGCACTAGATTATTCTATATATGTACTACACCTCACTACGACGCACTAGTTTAGTCTATGTGTGTTTTACACTTCTCTACACCACACTAGTTTATTATGTGTATGTGTTCTATACTTCACTACACTGCACTAGATTATTCTATATATGTACTACACTTCACTACGACGCACTAGTTTAGTGTATGTGTGTTTTACACTTCTCTACACCACACTAGTTTATTATGTGTATGTGTTCTATACTTCACTACACTGCACTAGATTATTATATATATGTACTACACTTCACTACGCCGCACTAGTTTAGTCTATGTGTGTTTTACACTTCTTTACACCACACTAATTTCTTCTGTGTATGTGTTCTGTACTTCACTACACTGTACAAGATTATTCTATATATGTACTACACTTCACTATGCTGCCTAGTTTAGTCTATGTGTGTTTTACACTTCTTTACACCACACTAGTTTATTCTGTATGTGTTCAATACTTCACTACACTGCACTAGATTATTCTATATATGTACTACACTTCACTATGCTGCCTAGTTTAGTCTATGTGTGTTTTACACTTCACTACACCACACTAGTTTATTCTGTATGTGTTCTATACTTCACTACACTGCACTAGATTATTCTATATATGTACTACACTTCACTATGCTGCCTAGTTTAGTCAATGTGTGTTTTACACTTCTTTACACCACACTAGTTTATTCTGTATGTGTTCTATACTTCACTACACTGCACTAGATTATTCTATATATGTACTACACTTCACTATGCTGCCTAGTTTAGTCTATGTGTGTTTTACACTTCTTTACACCACACTAGTTTATTCTTTATGTGTTCTATACTTCACTACACTGCACTAGATTATTCTATATATATATATGTACTACACTTCACTATGCTGCCTAGTTTAGTCTATGTGTGTTTTACACTTCTTTACACCACACTAGTTTATTCTGTATGTGTTCTATACTTCACTACACTGCACTAGATTATTCTATATATGTACTACACTTCACTATGCTGCCTAGTTTAGTCTATGTGTGTTTTACACTTCTTTACACCACACTAGTTTATTCTGTATGTGTTCTATACTTCACTACACTGCACTAGATTATTCTATATATGTACTACACTTCACTATGCTGCCTAGTTTAGTCTATGTGTGTTTTACACTTCTTTACACCACACTAGTTTATTCTGTGTAAGTGTACTATACTTCACTACACTGCACTAGATTATTCTATATATGTACTACACTTCACTACACCACACTAGTTTATTCTGTATGTGTTCAATACTTCACTGCACTGCACTAGATTATTCTATATATGTACTACACTTCACTATGCTGCCTAGTTTAGTCTATGTGTGTTTTACACTTCTTTACACCACACTAGTTTATTCTGTATGTGTTCTATACTTCACTACACTGCACTAGATTATTCTATATATGTACTACACTTCACTACGACGCACTAGTTTAGTCTATGTGTGTTTTACACTTCTTTACACCACACTAGTTTATTCTGTATGTGTTCTATACTTCACTGCACTGCACTAGATTATTCTATATATGTACTACACTTCACTATGCTGCCTAGTTTAGTCTATGTGTGTTTTACACTTCTTTACACCACACTAGTTTATTCTGTATGTGTTCTATACTTCACTACACTGCACTAGATTATTCTATATATGTACTACACTTCACTATGCTGCCTAGTTTAGTCTATGTGTGTTTTACACTTCTTTACACCACACTAGTTTATTCTGTGTAAGTGTACTATACTTCACTACACTGCACTAGATTATTCTATATATGTACTACACTTCACTATGCTGCCTAGTTTAGTCTATGTGTGTTTTACACTTCTTTACACCACACTAGTTTATTCTGTATGTGTTCTATACTTCACTACACTGCACTAGATTATTCTATATATGTACTACACTTCACTATGCTGCCTAGTTTAGTCTATGTGTGTTTTACACTTCTTTACACCACACTAGTTTATTCTGTGTAAGTGTTCTATACTTCACTACACTGCACTAGATTATTCTATATATGTACTACACTTCACTATGCTGCCTAGTTTAGTCTATGTGTGTTTTACACTTCTTTACACCACACTAGTTTATTCTGTGTAAGTGTACTATACTTCACTACACTGCACTAGATTATTCTATATATGTACTACACTTCACTATGCTGCCTAGTTTAGTCTATGTGTGTTTTACACTTCTTTACACCACACTAGTTTATTCTTTATGTGTTCTATACTTCACTACACTGCACTAGATTATTCTATATATATATATGTACTACACTTCACTATGCTGCCTAGTTTAGTCTATGTGTGTTTTACACTTCTTTACACCACACTAGTTTATTCTGTATGTGTTCTATACTTCACTACACTGCACTAGATTATTCTATATATGTACTACACTTCACTATGCTGCCTAGTTTAGTCTATGTGTGTTTTACACTTCTTTACACCACACTAGTTTATTCTGTATGTGTTCTATACTTCACTACACTGCACTAGATTATTCTATATATGTACTACACTTCACTATGCTGCCTAGTTTAGTCTATGTGTGTTTTACACTTCTTTACACCACACTAGTTTATTCTGTATGTGTTCTATACTTCACTACACTGCACTAGATTATTCTATATATATATGTACTACACTTCACTATGCTGCCTAGTTTAGTCTATGTGTGTTTTACACTTCTTTACACCACACTAGTTTATTCTGTATGTGTTCTATACTTCACTACACTGCACTAGATTATTCTATATATGTACTACACTTCACTATGCTGCCTAGTTTAGTCTATGTGTGTTTTACACTTCTTTACACCACACTAGTTTATTCTGTATGTGTTCTATACTTCACTACACTGCACTAGATTATTCTATATATATATATGTACTAGACTTCACTATGCTGCCTTGTTTATTCTATATATGTACTATACTTCCTCACATTGCATTAGATTTTTCTATATATATACTTCACTTAACTACACTGCACTAGGTTTTTCTATATATTTACTACACTTCTTTACATTGCACTAGATTTTTCTACATACATACTAGAGTTCATGACGCTACACTTCGTCTGGACAGTAATACACTCCATTACACTTCTCCTATATACAGTGCGGGACACTGTACACATTATAGTAGGCAATAGTTAAAATCAGTACCTAGTTTAATAAAAGGGTATTTATCTTGCAGTAACTTTGCAGTGTACAATATATTTATGATTCAAAATAAAATTAGAACAGTTATTTCTGTAATATAAAGTTATATTTTAAATTATGAATATTTTCTTTGCTTTTCAATTTCCCTACGACTGCCTATATCTTAAAACTTGCCCGGTTTAGTGATTACAGTTTGTAGAGCCTACCCCAAACGTTCGGATATGTCTTCCTTTACACCATGGGTTAGAAGAAGATTAGGTAGAGTAACCATACCAGAACGATCCTTAATAACCACCTACAACTTCTCTTTAGAACCTCCTACGTTGTAACAATTGGGGACTTCCTATAGTTAAATATTCTTCAAAATCTGACAATTCGGCACATTTTTGTTTTTTACTTCTGCTAAAATATCTTGGTAAGATAGTTCTCCACACACTTCTTCTTTTTCTCCTATATTAACGTACTCTTGAAAAGTGACGTCAGTACTGGCTTCCCTGACAAGTGCAAGGGGGAAACATCTTCCCCATAAAAGATACACACTACGTTAAAACCTAACAGGTAGAAATTGGGTATTCGTCGTGTAGAAAACATCGTGCACTGTCGGCCCCCATAAATTGCAGGCTACCCGTCCCAATCCCAAGACAATGCTATTGACACGCTTCCGTAAACGCCCTATTTACATTTATTGTTATGTATTCTATGCATTAAAAAGTTTTAATAAGTAACAAAATAATGAGTAAACGCTATAAGTCAGAGGCAGTCCAAGGGTCAATGTCTTTGAAAATTACCTCCAGGCACCTTCAACCTCCCCTCGCCCTCAGCCTCTCCGCAGCCTCCAAGTGTCAGCTTATAAAATTTGACTTATAAAACCTGAGCTTGGTCCGCGTGGCTAGTGTCGCTTACTTGAAGTAAAACCATTGTATGAAGGTCAAGGACAGTCATCTACCCCTACCCTTAGTAAGGATATATGAGATATATTAGAGGTAACGGGAGAATTTCAGGCCTACATTGCTGTAAGTAGTTGTAGTGTATGTTAAACTGTTTAGTCGGTTCGCCGCGAGAGCAACTCTGCAATCCCCTGTAGAGATATTAAAGGAGAAAACTAATGTTTTATAGAAATAAAACCGAAGTAGTCTGTGTGGCGTTTAACATCTACGGGAATAAAGTCTGACCTTTCAGTTAGGCTTTTTACTTGCAAAGTTTGCCGGTTTTACATGTCTCTAACATTCTTTTTCATTACACAATATACAATAAAAACGAAATCACACTGTTCCAAAGTTTAAAGGCGCAGATTACCAACGTGTATGTGTTTGCAACGCGACAGCGCTCCCTCCAAGCTGTACTGAAGACAAGCAAAATGCATTAGACTAATAACAGTTTATATTCATTATGGCTTCCTTTCAGCAAGTTTTTACCCTGTGAAACCGGACCTCTCTGGAACCGTTTCTCCTCACTTACTTTGTTATTCAAAACGGCACATTCTTACACATTACGCTTAAGGTTAGAATGAAGGTGCAAATTTACCAGAAACACATCCAACTATAACGCTCGCCAGGTACAAACTTTAAATTCTCGAATATATGTACCTAAAAGTAATATAGAGGTGAACCAGTAATATAAGCAACAATTTTTTTAAATAAAATCCTGTTTACTTCAATAAAAAAAATTATTATAATTACTTTTTATTAAACAATTACAATTAATATAAACAAAGTAACATAACCTATACGTAAAATAGCCGTTAGGCTACCACATAACCTAAAACGTAAAATAAGCTGTTTTATGAAATCATTTATCACTTGTTTTATGCCAAATGTGACGAAGTAACTATATTGCATACCTTGCCCCTTTTGTAAAATGTTTTTCTCCCCTGTAAAACTAAAATTATTTCAATAATCAATTTAATTATTGAATTACGAAATTTTGTTGTTTTTCATGACGAGCTGGTTATTAATCACTTATTACAATTTGAAATTATTTGCGACCAGATATCCTATATGAATAGAATCTATAATTGCAAGTAATTTCAAACTGTATTAAATAATGAAATATTATTTGAAAAAAAACTATAATAACATCTTTGTGTCGTCCTCTACAAATACAAAAAATGTATTTGAACTTGAGTGGATAAATAAAAAGTATTTTATTAAGGACTGAAAATTTGAACAATATACATACAATGAGAGTGTGAAGTAATAGAAGGTATTGAATCATATCACATAAAGAATTATACAGTATAGTTTTAAAGTTAACGCGAAACTACCAATTGTGAAGCAAGTAATTTTATGTTAGTAACGCATAAACGTATGGAAGATAAAAGGATAACGAATGCAGAATATAGAAACTAAAACAAAGTAGAAGGTACAAAACATTTAATTTAATTTAATTAATAAATTTAATTAATAAATTCGTATTTGAGAAAATCTATATTAACATCAAGTGTCATCTAGTAAAACGTTATAAAAATGTATTTTTATTTGTTCATACTCATCTTTATAGCCAATGTGGTCGCATTACCTTACATCACATGACTGACCACTATACCTTTTTTGAATGTAGATTGTGTCTCAAATAAAGCAGCTGTATTGCATGGCATGGTATAGTGGTATGAAAAAAGCTGTAAGTACGCAACAATATGCTTGTGCCAATGTCAGGTAATATTGACAGAGTCGGTTTATATAATTAGCTGTATCGTTCTTTTTCAAAGGCAACCGTTTGCAAGGGACTCAGCCTGACACTTCGTTAACGTCTATACCTTTGTAAAGCAGAGACATTTCCCCTTCCCTCTGCGAACATATAAAGCGCAAAGTTTTTAATTACATTGTTCTCCCGTTGCGCCAAACCCTTGAGGCGGGAATATGTGTTGCGCAGGGCGTGGGGCCGCGTGAAACTTTGATGAATTGGGGCGGCTGATAAAGCTACGTTCTGAAATTAAAAAATGACGTAGTGGTTTCATCTTTATACCATCTTTATTATTTTTGTTGCTGGAGTGGTAAGGAAGTGAAAACCTAATTGTGTGGGACATTGACATTATGGGTGAGCAGGTGTGGAGCTAATATGAAAGGAAACACCACAATGTGGTTCAATAAATTCTCTTATATAACTTATTTTTATTACAGTGTAGAGATATATTTAAACTTATATTACATTAAGCTGTTTAACCACGATATTGTACCGTATGCGCCAAGATAAACTACTGAAACTGAATCGACTGTAGTTTCAATGACGTAAAACCTTCAGGACCAGTAGAAGTGTTGCCTGAAATTGAAAGGAGGTCATATAGAACATGTTAATACCCATGTCTAACCAATTTAGCTTCTTTTTTACTTGTTTGTGTTTGTAAAACTTAGTAAATAAAATCAAAGGAAATAAAATAAAATTTTACAACTGTTTCAGTACTGTTTGATGTATACGGTATATAAACTAATTTTTATAAAAACCCCAATTTCGAAGTGGAGAACCCGTTATACGCGACAACAAGAACGTACAAAAGCATTCAAAGGCAATAAAACTTAATAATAAATATTTGCTGAAAACTTTACACACACGAAAAACATCTTACTCATAGAAACATTTCATTAAACCTGTAAATTTTGTATAAACTAAATAGGAATATCGGTGTCCACACAAAGAAACCGAACGGAATAGAGAAGATTTCAAATTACACCCAACACACTGAACAACCAATAAATACACGCTAGATGACATCATTGCTCCTATAATCTCCTATAACCCCTTATTATAGCCTCCCCGAAGTATCCTTTTAAAATTCAAGGTCCTCGTTGACAAAGAAGATCCATCTTTCGAAATGCCCGTTCTCGTATAAAACAAAAGTAAGTGTTACATTCGCAAGGTTTTACATACTGCTAAGCACGTTAATGTGTATAAAAATATTTATCTAAGATAGTACATGGGGAATGTTTTATGGGGCGTAAGGAGGTTATGCTACATCAGGTTATCTGTTACCCTACCCGGCCATTGTTCTCTAACGATTTCCCTCCAGACTCGACGATAAAAAAAACAATCTTAAAGTTCAGCAGAACAAAAGCGCAAGCGACGAAGCATCGGGGCGTGAGTTTATTTCGGTACACAATCCTTTATCGAAGTAACAAGTGTCATTAAGGTGTTCCCGCCGGCAAAATGTCGGACACTAAGTCACAGCGTTTTGTTTCAAGGCGGTGCCACTTTTACATGTAGGCAGGTGGATCACTTGTTGGATGCAGACAGCAACAATGCCTAAGCTTACAGGGCCGTATTACAGTACTCCTAGAGGAAAGACTGCACTGATAAGGCAAAGCAAATAATATGGAATGTAGACAAGGTTTTCTATAAGGGAGTTAGGAGGAAATATTAGGCTTCCATGGACATAATTCTAGCCTTGTCTTGTTTTGTTCTCCTTCATTTGTAAAGGTCTACTAACTGTACTCCGTGTGGGAACAATGGTAAGTAAGAAGAGGTGCAGGAAGAAAGGAAGACTCCCAGTTCGCGCGAGTACACCTGCTTCCCATAGGAAGTATGAATTTATGTCTACAATGGTATTGTAAATAATAGGATTTGCAAAAATTGGCTTACTATGGTTAATAAATGATAAGATATGATAAGAAATGATATGATAAGATATATATCTACTAAAAACTATACAAATAAGTAGCTACAACTTCATATTCAAAAGTAAGAATAGAGTATAAAATACATATTAAAAAAAAAGAAATAAAAATCACAACACTAAAGACATTTTAAATAAAATAAATTATATAAACTTACAGATTATAATAGATTATAATAAATACAAATAATAACGACAATTATTAGTAAAGAATATTGGAAAAATAAATTTAAAAAACGAAATGATTTTTAAAGAGTATTTTTTTAAATAAATTTTTCAATAAATTTTGATTTGTAAATTATAATAATGAAATACAAATTAAATATACAAAATTATTAGTAAACGATATTGAAAGAAGTGATATCAACCAAAACAAAACTTAAGTCAATCCCTAATCGGGTAAACAAAGAAAACGTTTATTTTAGTAACTTTTTATTAAATAATCACAATTAATATAAATAAAGTAACATAACTTATGCGTTAAACAGCTGTTCTACCACATAACCTAAAACATAAATCCACTGTTTTATGAAATTATATGTTATCACTTTTTTAAGCCAAATGGGACGAAATAACTATATTGCATAGCTTTCCCTTTATGTGAAAACTTTTCCCCATATAAAACTAAAATTAATTGATAAATTAATATTTAAAAAAACTAATAAGACGAAGTACCATACACTAGAAGTTTTAAAAAAATTTACTGAACTTATTTATTGAACTTTATTTGAAAAATAAACAAATTAAGTAAATAACAACATTAGTAGAAATATCTTGAAAACTTACACAAAATAAATCATAAGGGACATTATTTTTTTAAAAAAGAAATTAGTTTAACGGATTTATATGTAAAGGTTACTAAAAAAAGTAAATTAGGTAGATAAAATTATTAGAGTATTGAAATATTTTGAAAAAATAATATAAAATAAAAATGATTAGTAATGGATATAAAAAAAACAAATTACCGATAGAAAAATTAAATTGTTATTTTAAAAAAATAAATAGCAAAATATTTTACCTAGGATTTTTAATTAAAAATAAACCATATAAACAAAATACTGTAGTGCTGGAATAAAATCGATTTTTTGTCATAATGTTTCAATGTCATATCGTTTAAAAATAACTCTGTCACCGAAGCGGCAATATTATTCTCAAGCTGACACCCTTTTAAAAACTCTCCGAAATATTCATTCTATTGTACCTGGAGAATATACAAACGGATTTAAATTTTATGTTGCGAGTAAATTTGCACAGCCCGCTGAATCGCTGATTGTTGTTTGCTCTGTGTGAAAGTGCGACGTCGGAATGGCAGTGGCTCTACCTCATGCTTGATTTAGTGCAGTATTTATAGACGTGGAACTCTCCGCTTGTAAATCGAATATAGATTTTCCTCGTTAATTGCTATAAACATGACGGCAACTAGTATTTTAGCCGTTTTTAATCCATAGTTACTCGTAACTGTAGAATGTTTTAGGCTTATTGTAACGTCTACAGAATGTAAATATAATAGAGAATGTATATTCCTGTGTAGGTAGGTACGACATGTATGTGACTTAGGTAGAAAGCATATCAAACGACGCTGAACACGCGAGCTACAATCCGCTCCCAGCTTCATGCCCCTTTTGTTTCACTTATCTCTGCACGACTTATAGTGGATCGTCACATCTCAATGATCCCGAAGGAAGGCAAATATATGTTATGTCTGCAATCAAACATTACTTCTGTGTACAGTATTACCAATAACTCTTTTTGAAACAGAGATTAAAAACACGACAGGAAGTGTCACATCCTCTCAGATAGTTCTAACCTTTCTCAGCTGTCAACATCTTATAAATAATTTTTTTTTAACTTTGATATATTACAAATGAGCTTTACACACACAAACGCACAGCAAATTCACACAGACATGGGGCATTAGGACCTATATTTCCTCCTGGCTAGCCTGGCTAATGTATGCTTTGAAATTCAATTTTGTTTGTACTTTTATCTAATATATCTTGTTATCAGGTTCGACGTAACATTTTTGTCAAGATGATACCAAATTTTGCAAAAATTGTATTTAAATAAACATTTTAGAAATCAACAGCTAAGAAAACTATTTTCTTCAAGTTACATCATGGAGGCTTTTAAACCCTTAAAGAACCCACCACAGCCTTCCTATTGATTACCAAACCAATCCTCGCTTACCTCAAAATCATTAATGGAACAGATAGAACTGCGCCCCACATAGTTATCTTAGTGATACACAAACCCGTCCTCGCACAGCTTTCTTTTACTCACAAATATTAGTGCAACAGTTGGAAATGTTATCCAACACAGTCCTCCATTGATACCCAAACCAATCCTCCCAGAGCTTACTTTTATTCACAATCAGTTCAACAGTTGGAAATGTTATCCAACACAGTCCTTTATTGATACCCAAACCAATCCTCCCAGAGCTTACTTTTATTCACAAACATCAGTTCAACCGTTGGAAATGTTATCCAACAAAGTCCTCCATTGATACCCAAACCAATCCTCCCAGAGCTTACTTTTATTCACAAACATCAGTTCACAGTTGGAAATGTTATCCAACACAGTCCTCCATTGATACCCAAACCAATCCTCCCAGAGCTTACTTTTATTCTCAAACATCAGTTCAACAGTTGGAAATGTTATCCAACACAGTCCTCCATTGATACCCAAACTAATCCTCGCAGAGCTTACTTTTATTCACAAACATCAGTTCAACAGTTGGAAATACTATCCAACACAGTCCTCCATTGATACCCAAACTAATCCTCGCAGATCTTACTTTTACTCACAAACGTCAGTGCAACGGGTAGAAATGTGATCCCACACATCGCTAATATTGATACTCAAACCAATCCTCAAATATCTTTCTTTTACAGCTGAAATTGTCGTATCACACACTGCTTTTATATATTGTAAAATGAATCTACGAAGAGTTTTCTTTTACTCACAAACACTGCACAAGCTATTGTAATTGTTGTCCCACATAGTGTTCCTATTGAATCCTAAACCAATCCACACAGTGCTTTAATTTACTCATAAACGTACTCATAATCTCCACAGAGGTATACTTTACTCACAAACAGTCCAGGAAGTAAAATTATCGTCCCACACTGTGTTCCTATTTTTACCCAAATCAATCCTCGCCTTTTCTAGTCACAGATATCAGTACATAGCTGGAATCGTCATCTTTTACTCACACACATTAGTAGGACAGGTCCAATCACTGCGAGGAGGAATCTCGCTCCGAACCTTCATAGCGCCTCGCAGTTAGTGTCAGTAGAATCTGATGACGTAGGACTTGTTCTACATTTACATTGCCTGACTTGTTTAAATGTCGTATGAACGTAGTCACGAGGTGCAAATATGAAGGCAAGTCAATAATTAACCACAATGTAGTTATAGAATTTTATTGTAATCAAATAGGAAACTTATATGTACATCATGCCCCTTGCTTTTCAACGCACTTAGTCCATCGTTGTACAAGCTTCCTGTTGCCCTCTTACAAGGTTTTCGGTTGAGCTGCGAGCCAGAATTGCACCGCTTCCTTGAATGCTTCTTTGAGTGATCCAAACAACTGGTAGCCAGAAGGGCAAGATCGGGGACTATATAGAGGATGAGGCAGAACTTCTGACGCGTTCCAGCAGTATGCAGACGGTTATTGTCGTGTAACAACACAACACATTTTGACAGCAGTCCTCGGCGTTTGCTTTGAATTGCAGGCTCTAGCTTGGCAGTAAGTATTTCACTATAACGTACACAGTTTATTGTTGGGCCCCTTTCCTCAGTCTTCCAGTACTGGACCTTGTGAGTCGTAAAAAACCATAAGCATCAGTTTTCCTGCGGAGGGTTGGGTTTTGGAAATTTTTCTAGGACGGCGAATTTGGATGGTATTTTTCTCTTCAGTTCATAATGATGAATCCATGTTTCGTCTCCAGTAATGATCCTGCCTAAGAAATGTCCATAAACCGTGTTTATGCTACTATATGAATTGTTTTGGGACCCATCTTGCACAAACTTTATGAAACGCAAGTCTGTTGCGGATGATTTCGTAGCCAGAACCGTGACCATTTTGCAGACGATGTGCCACTTCGTCAATAGTTACTCGTCTGTCTAAGAGAACATTCGTGAACGCTGAATGTTTTCCTCATTTGTGCCGGTAAACGGTCGTCCGGCTCCTTCATCGTGTGTAACACTTGTGCGACTACTATTGAATTCTTCAACCCATTCGTAGACACTTCGTTGTGGCAAAACACTACCGTACCCGTCTTCGATTAATTTCACTCCCTTATAAACCTTCCGACAACGAAAAACGGATCACTGAACGTTGCTCTTCTTTGGTGCAAATAGACACAAAGGTCGGCTCCAGGATAGACTTTCGGGAGAGGTGCAATGGTAGGAATACATGGAGAGGGTGGACAACTTTAAAAAACAAAGGCTTGGAAATGAAATTTCAAACCGGTGACGGCTCGGAGTCGTAGTACACAGACTGTTAGTGCAGCCGAGCCGGTACGCGACTTGTGCGTGACTTGTAACATGCCAGTGTTTATGCTGGGGGGAACTACCAATTTAATCAGAGGAATTTCTACACCTAACATTACATAAATTTAAAAACAATATACATTGCTTTAAAATAAAAGTCAAATGACAAATACATTTTTATAACTAAACTGGGATTAATTTAAATGTGTTCGGAATATAAAAAATATTTCTAAAAAAAAAATCCAAACTCTTGGGAAAGGGGCAATTGCTTCTACTGCCCCTCTCCTGAAGCCGCCCTAGAATATAAACCGGAACTGCCTAAGCAGCACAATAGCGATCACAAAACTGACCTAGCCGCTTGAAACATGGATAAACATAACAATAAATAAACAAACCATGCATAATATCGCAAAATGACAGTATTACCAACATAAACAATACTATAACTAAATATACCTTACCCTAATAGTATACTAGGAATAATAATTAGTTCTCAAATTTGTATATTTTTATCAAAAACGTGTTGAACGCAGAGGGTTCAGACGCTAGTAACATTTCCTATGGCTGGCTTGTACTTACACAGACAGAGATTATAAGTATATAAAAGTAATTGCAGCCCCGCCAGGGCCCAACAGTTACTGTCCAATACAGGAAAATGCAATGGGGTCGCGTCCCAGTAACATTTCCACCTTATGTTTGCCTAGGACGGAGCGCAGTGGGTTGGTGCACATTAACTAATATAAATATTACCACGGTGTGTTTTGAAACGGCAAATTACTGTCAGCCGTAGTCGCTGTGTCTAACTTCACCATACATACGTGCACAAAATAGATGTTAGAAATGTTAATGAAGTCTACAGTGGTTCTTATTGTTTATAAAATCATTTCATTCAAGTTGTTACATTTTCTTCCTTGTTAAACGTTTGACAGCCACCTGCAGAGATCTAATTACCTTAACTTTATATTGTTCGATTCCTACTATTAGTTCACACTCTCCTTATATATATATATATATCTTGTTCAAAATATCAATCGTTAATAAAATTCGTTTTATTCATCCACTTAAGATCAGATACGTGTGTTTAAAATTTACTGGATGAGAGTTTTTTAAATATTAATTCAAATTTATTGAATTGATTTTTTTTGTATAATTTTTCACGAAAGGGCAAAATATGTAATATAGTTACTTTGTCAAAATTTGCCAAAATAACATATGTGATAACAAATAACGTAAGTGATAACATATGATATCATGAAATAGATGATGTTATAGGTTATGTGGTAGAAGACCTGTTATTTGTAGTTATTTAATAAAAAAATTGACTTTAAAAATTCTTTTTTCATATCATTTGTCTCTTATAAATGTAATGTATGTAACAACTTACAATATTTTATCTTTTTGTAATTTATTAATTATAGAGATTTCTGTTGTTTATTGATTATAATTTTAAAACATTCTATACATGAAAGGTGGAATATATTTATAACTTATTTACGTCATTATACATACACCCATATATATATATATATATATATATATATATATATATATATATATATATATTTATACATACTTACAGTAAAACTCCGGTTATACCAATCGCTTGTGTATTTTTAAACGAAACTAAATAAAAAAATCTTTTAAGAAATAAAGAAAATCATTAATCACAGAAACGTGCAGGGATTTCCAAAATGATAATTCTGTCTACATGTGATATTGGCGTTTTCTAGTGTAGGCCCAGTCACTGTTCGTTTTGATTAGCGTCTGTCTTTCTGGCTGTGAGTAAGTTTCGTCGTCACCACGGCTTCTAAAAAACGAGTGTCTCACCGTTAGCGGATAAACTATTAACAGATCTGTCAGATGAATCAGTTACGGGGGTAAACAATTGACTGAGATGTTGGACGATCAACGATTGCAGACATTATAAAATTTTAAAAAAAAACAGAACCGACTTAAAAAAAGAATCTGAATATATAATTTTTACTTACTAAAAAGTAAACAATAATTTTCCGATAACGAAAACCCAATTTATCATATACGTATTACCCATAATATTTTGAAGGTGGCGCTAAATTTCATACTTGAACACATATTTAACATACTGAACGTAACAAACAAAGGGATTTTACATGATGTTGAAGCTCCTTGGCATGTATATTAACAAATTATGATATACACACAGGCTATTCAAACATTTCTTCCATATACTTATTTTATAGATACAGTATAAGAAATTTATGATATAAAAGGATGTAGAAAATATGATGTCTTACTTCTATAAGCATCTACAGTAATCACATTCCGTGTAAATCATTCAAAGCAGGTTGAATTGTCCGCAACCTGTATATCTGAACGAAAGATTTGCAATCATATATTGTATGAACTTAGCCAAGAACAAGGATCAATTATCGTCCCGCATATTATCATGAAATCGAATGCATGAAATTTTTGTTTCGTGAGAAACCTCTATGATTCTCTATAATTATTCATGGGAAATCAAGGAATCAAAAGTGTATTGTTTAGGAAATATTTGAAATAGATTTGATAGATTAGAAAATAAAAGCCACGATTGCGGCGCCAACTTCAAGATTTTGTGTTTAATAAGCTTATGATAAATTATGTTTTCGCTGTCGGAAAATTAGTTTTTACTTTTTAGTAAGTAAAAATTATATATTCCGCTTTTTTTTTGAAGTAGGTTATTTTTTTTGTGTAATTTTCGTTTAAAGCTATGATCTTTAATTTCTATTTACATTATAACCAAATTTCGTTTCATGCTGTTGATGATTATGTTGGCTAAGTTGCCAATTTTTATCCACACAAATTTCCGATGTGTATATCCCTGTAATCATATTGCTTGATCATTGTTCAAATAATTGACAAGTCCTTGAATACGATAAACATATCAGTTTATCAGCGAATACATTGAGTAATTTATGTTTGAAATTTCCTTGACGAATTTTCTTAAATCCTACATATTGTTTCTTATCTTGTAATTCTTTTTCATTTCTGTTTAAAAACGTGTTAATAATCACGTAATGCAATATCTCAGGTAAATATTCAATAATGTTGTCTCTAATAATTATTAGGGGAAACATTTTGTATACATAAAATATTAATACAAAAGTAAAGGGAAAATTGATAGCAAAGTTGTATTTAATGAATTTATTTCTTGATATTCAGTGAAATAATGAGTTTTCACCTGAAGATTATTGAATATCTTGGTTATGGTAAATGAACTAAATCGGATGTTCAGAGTATTTATTTTGGCTTATCTCATTCGAGTTATACTAAGTTATTTATCAATATGGGTAGACCATCGAAAGAAGACGCTTTGATGAGGAAAATTAATTCATTAGTATCCGATGATGCTCGTTCTAAGCTGATGTATCATTCAAGATATAGAAAAACCTATTCGTTTTATACTTATTTTGTCTGTGTTATTTCAAAGTGTGGTAGAATACTACATAAAATAAATGCTATTCAGGTTTATTTTGCTTATTATTCATCTTATAATTCATAATCCTAATTTTATAAAAATTAAATAACTTTTCTCTCAAACATTTTTTTAATTCTAAATAGCATATTATTGTCTACAATTCAGACGGATTGAGATGTAACTATAATGGGATCACCGCGAAGGTTTACTCTTTCATTTGCAACAAAGTCACTTTGATCGGTTGAATACTTCCAAAGTTATTGTGGTACAAAGAGAAAAAACATACGGATTGAACACAGAGCCTCCTCTATTTTTGAATCGGTTAAAAAGGAGCAAACCTACACTTTTAAACTTCGTGTCAGTGCTTGTAAATGGAGATGGAAGCTCTTCGAAAACGTCAATGAAGGCAGCAAATAAAATAATTAAAAGATGCCGTTTTCTCGAGGTTTTTGCAACAACGATCTATGGGAAACACAATTTCGGGTTCGATTCTCTGTGCAAAACGAAGATCTAGCTCAGTAGCAAAAGGATATATATAAAATTATAAAAAAATAGTTTCCCCCCATTTTCAAAATGCTTTTATTAATTAACTTTTTTGACCCTTTTTTGGGGAAAATCCCATATCCAAATTTCTGTTCATCCAAACGTGTCCGGTACTAATTGATTCGGATAATCGGAGTTCTACTATATATATATATATATATATATATATATTCTTGATATTTTACGTTATCCATTGTTTTTCCGTTGCACTGACTTTATGAAGTTAATATAGTACTATTGTAATATAGTAATACTATAGTATATATTATACTATAGTAATATATTAACTTCATATATATATATATATATATATATATATATATATATATATATATATATATATATATGACGTTAATATATTTATACTTATTTTGTCTGTGTTATTTCAAAGTGTGGTAGAATACTACATAAAATAAATGCTATTCTGGTTTAATTTGCTTATTATTCATCTTATAATTCATAATCCTAATTTTATAAAAATTAAATAACTTTTCCCTCAAACATGAGGGGTTACTTGTTTCCACAGTAACTGATGATTCATTCTTAAGAAATACACGAAACTCTGTCCATTTCAGAGAAGGACTCTATATTCCAATCCAATTGTTAACGACTCATCTGTGACGCCTCATATAACATCCAGAGTAACAGATGATTCATCCTTAAGGACTATATATATATATATATATATATATATACAATTCAATATATTCAATTTATTGAATATAATTGAATTTACAATACAATTTGAATATTCCTGATGATGTTGGTACTGTTAACCAACGAAAAGCTTTGAATTGTAAATTCAAATATAATTCTTGTATTTGTATTTTGACTTTTGTTCTTTATTAATACACAAGAAAACATATTGCGATATTTATATATATATATATATATATATATATATAATAAATTAAAAATATTTAATTTTATTGAATTGTAAATTCAATTATAATTCTTGTATTTGTATTTTGACTTAGTTCTTTATTAATACACAAGAATACATATTGCGATATATATATATATATATATATATATATATATATATATATATATTAAATATATTAATTATATATACATATATGTATCCTTCGCACATATATCTGGCATTCACCTTTACTACATCACAGCAGGTAACCAACTAATCAGGTCCGGTTAAATACAAACAATGTATATAGCGTAATCCACATGGAAGGAACCAGTCCACGTCAGTAGATAAGCTCTGTACGAGCTACGTGACTGTGTAAAGGCTTTCCAGCTTACCTCGGCTCTAACATAATAACCGCGGTAGGTTAATGCATAAGGTTCACAAGGATTTGCCTTTGTTATATTTTACGTAAATTCATTACATCGGAATGTAACACTCGGCCTCTCTAGCTTGGCCTATATCAAAGGTATCGATAGTGCTCAAATAGAACTGTGAATTGGCCTGAGGTGTTCCTCAGATAACAACTTAGAGGCGGCGTGTTATCAACGTTAACAGCGGCAATGCCACCTGTTGTATGGATGCCTGCGAATTGGTTTGGAAATAAAAATTTAACAGGATTGGTTCGGAGATCAATATACAAAATGGTTATGATGGCATTTCCACCTGTCCTACTGATGCCTGACCAAACAAACTCTGCCAGGGTTGGTTTGGAACTGAAAATCCGCCAGGATTTGTTTGGAGATTAATATACAAAGTGTTAATGGTGTCATTCCATCTGTTTTACTGATGCCTGAGAAACTGAAAATCTGCGATGGTTGGTTTGGAACTGAAACTCTACCAGGATTGGTTTGGAACTGAAAATCTGCAAAGATTGGTTTGGAACTGAAAATCTACCAGGATTGGTTTGAAAGTAAAAATCTGCCATAATTAGTATGGAGATCAATATACAAAATGTTAATGGTGTCATTCCATCTGTTTTACTGATGCCTGAGAAACTGAAAATCTGCGATGGTTGGTTTGGAACTGAAACTACCAGGATTGGTTTGAAACTGAAAATCTGCCATAATTGGTATGGAGATCAATATAAAAATGTTTATGGCGGCATTTCCACCTGTTGTACCGATGTAGGAGAAACTAAAAATCTATGATGATTGGTTTGGAACTAAAAATCTACAAGAATTTATTTGAAACTAAAAATCTGTCAGAATTGGTTTGGAACAGAAAATTTGCCAGGATTGGTTTGGAAATTATATTCAAAATGATTATCGCGACAGTTTCTCCTGTTGTACTGATTTTTGGTTAAACAAATTCTCCGAATATTGGTTTGGAGATCTTGAAACCCCTTCTCGAATCGGTTATGGATTAATAGAGATATTGCTAAGGTCAGCAATCCTACATGTTTGTAAGGAACTCCATACGTAAAGAAAAACTTCTTCGTATATTGGTTATTCATCAATAGATTGGATTTGTAACCTGACAAACCCACTTGTTGCGCGGATGTGTGTAATTTAATAGTCTTTATAAACGTATTGTGAAATAGGGTATGACAATAAACGCCGAGTGAGAGTTCGAACAAATTTACATTCTCACTTTACAACAAATTTGCTCGTAATCCTAATTTTATGCTTAACCTTATTCTCGCCATACGTTTCCATTGTTTAGCTTCCATTGTTTAATACAAAATTTAATGTAGTGTTGATTTTATATAATGTTGTAAAATAATGTTATTTATAACACTTTTGTTTTGTTTACATGTATCACGGTGTAGCTTACACTATTTCAAAACTATGGCATAAAATCGTGTCTTTTCCGAGCTTGGTGTACTCTACTGACAGTTTCTATTGCCCTGAATTAAACTACTTTTTGAAGATGATATTTAATTTACAGGGTATCCGACAATTAAATAATTAAAGATTCCTCTGTGATACGTCTCACTATATAAAGAGTAAGAGATGATTCATTCTTAACAATTATACACAAAACTGTGCATAGGTTAATTCGGAGAAGGCAGTCAAATCTTTAGTGA
>JBAIZL010000003.1:69136119-69241119 GCA_036971475.1 Prosapia bicincta
GATTTAAAATTTGTACAAGATATATATCAAGAGAGTGTGAGGTAATAGGAGGAATTTTATAAACTATGTTAAACTATGTTATCCTATGCTTAAGTGGTGTTCTACCAAATAACATATTACGAAAAACCAGCTGTTTAATGAAATCATATGTTATCACGTAGCCAAATAGGATGAATAAACTATATTGCATGGATGTGAAATGCGAACAAAATAACGCAGACGTTTTATACAAGTTTAATTTTGCAATACTTCAAAGGCTAACGTAATATGGTTTTATTTATGATCAAACCGTTGGTGTTAGCAAATCAATTTGATAAAAAAATGTTTTCCCAGTTCCTATTGGCGCTTTTAAGAAGAAGTTCAATCAACTCCGTTATTTATCATTTGCATTAGGCGATCACAAATCCCCTTATGTTGACGTGTTAACCTGGGAATGCTTAATTGGACACGTGACTAGAGATCACCGGTGTCATAACTGTTCACGAAGCAAATCCACATCAAATTAAGCAGTCGCGGCTCGAGTTTGCGAACGGCGTAGCTCGATCATAAAATGATCACACAAAGGTACCTCGAATAAGGTGAATATTTTAATCAAATTGTTTAATATTCTGAATGGGATGAAAATGGATACGTTGCCGGTATGCTACAGTCGTGAAAACACATAAAAACAATCTTTAAAACGGGTTATATGTCGTGTCAGATTTTGAGTTCAAACGCTGCAGAACGTTTCATGTTTTTGAAGCGTACACAAAACCAACACAACATTATTATGCATAGAGCTAAATAAACGTGAATAGAAATAACAACGAGAATCCTGAAATTGCCACCCTCCTCCAAGGTCACCACCAAGAAAGAAAATTAGGGTAGTTACTACGAACACTGTAATGTAATATATTATACGGTATTATTGTTTGAAACATTATACAACTGTAAAATCCATAACTGATTCGCCCATACGCACGCACTCACAGCGGCCCATATTTATCTCTTAAAGGTTATTTATTGAAGCATATCTCAACATTTGTATTTACCTGTTTCTCTAACAAAGACTTCCACTTGATCCAACACAAAAATATCTCAGTTTACGTAATTTAAAATAAGAAGAAGTGCTTCTTTGATAGCGGGAAACGTGGCTCTGACAAAGGCAAACTTTGTTGTCGGGTTCTTATTAAGTTATCTCCATGGGGCCGGATGTCGGAAGAATTGCAATTAGGCGCCACTTGTTATTCCGTACAGGTTAGGTTCGGTTTGACTAGTTCCGCAGTTTACACGGATTAAATACTTAAACCCTTCTTGTTGGCGGCTTACAGGTTTTTATTATATTATTTTATTATAATATTGTATTGTTTTCATATGAGTAAAATTAATTTCAACCTACTTTAAAGCGGTGTCGGATTCAGAAAAATATTTTGGGGAGCTGGTTTTAGAAGAGATTCCCCACCCCCAAAAATATTTAGGAAATATGGTAGCTTAGTATAGTAGCTGGTATAGTTATAGGCTACTCTGTGACATTACAGAATCATTAATTAGCCTCATTTACCATATATTTACAATACAAAGCATCTATTTATTACAGTGTGGGTGGGCGTATTTCTTATTGATTATAGTATGGGTTTAATGATTAATAGTATATTAGTATAAGTATAGATTATAGTATAGTATTAATGATTAATAAGGGTGTTCTACTAATTAATAAGTAGAGTTAAATCAGGGTCGAATAGAGGCTTTTTATTTTACATTTATATTGTTACTTTATAGTTTAAAAGTTTTAAATATTTCATATTTGAGGAGGGGAGGTTGGTTCACAAAGCCCCCCTTGAATCCGCTACTGCGTTAAAGAAATAAGTTTAAAAAAAGGAATTGCATAAGTTTACATCGATTCAGTGTAGTTTACTTTTTTCAAACAAACTCTTGATCCAATTCACATGCAAGTAGTAAACAAAAACTACAACCATTAACAAAAGATTATGTAAGAAAGCATAAGCAATACATAGGTTTCTCAATGACTAATTACAAAAACTGACACTATCAACAACGAAAGCACACTTGGAAACTACCTCGATAATTAAGTTACTGGTATAAAAAAGTAAACCTTTTCCACACGATTCAGATATTCATAAAATAAAACCTTTTTCCAATGATTAATTTGAATGTAATACCGTCCCAGGCGAGTGGAGCCAATTAGGGCTAAATCCGTGCTACAGATGTCGCTAGCTGCTGTCGTACACTTGGGCGAAATTTTCACATCTTTTTATTAAGGTATTTTCTCTCTTGCAATACACATTGCAAAAACGTGCAGCGACTTGTATTGAATAAATCTCAGGTAAAACTATAATATAAACTTATAATTTACGAACTTCACTTGAGAATAAAACGTTTGTCAAAACTTTAATGTCACATTTAGCGTCGTCCTCCTTTCAACACATCTGTTCAAACGCTTTATTAAAGAGCAGTAAACAGTTTATTAAAGACATCACAAAGGCCATATCTTGGTTGTACAAAGCGTTGCACGTGGCCAATTTCTGCACGGTGACTAAACATAAAATGTGTTTTGTCTTTGAATTTCTTCAAGTTTTATTTAACTGCAGTCACTGTACAAAGCAAATTATACACAATAAAATCTGATCGTCATGGTTCGGCCATTTTGAGATCTTTCACTTGGCACGGGGTGGCTCCCGTCGTAGGAGTTGAAAACGGTTTCCTTTGACTGCCTTTTCACCGTGGAGGTTGTGTTCAGATCTCCTTGACTACCTTACGTTAATCAGGTTGTGTAGGGTTCTCCTTGGTTGGCTAAGGCCGTAGAGGTTGCTCTGGGTAATCCTTGACTGCCTTTTCGCAGCGGAGGTTGTTTTCAGATCTCCTTGACTGCCCTACGGCACAGTGGTTTTAAAGGTACTTATAGGCTGCCTAAGGTCTCAGAGGTGGTTCAGGGTAGTATTTGAGTGCCTTTTCGCCATAGAGGTTTTGCACAGTAATCTTTGGCTGCCTTTTCGCCGTCGAGGTTGTGCTCAGATCTCCTTGATTATACGTTGCACACACTATGTAGGTTTTTTTTGGCTTCTTAAGGCCACAGACGTTTGCGCTGAGTAGCTTTTGGCTGCCTTTTTGCCGCTGAGGTTGTTTTCAGATCTCTTTGACTGCCTTTCGTCACAGAGGTTTTCGAGGTACTTCTAGGCTGCCCAAGGTCTCAGAGGTTGTTCTGGGTAGTCTTTGAGTGCCTTTTCTCCATCTAGGTTTTGCACAGTAATCTTTGGCTGCCTTTTCGCCACGGAGGTTGATGTTAAGATCTCCTTAACTACTTTACGCTCCAGAGGTTTAGAAGGTACTCCTATGCTGCCTAAAGCCACAGAGGTTGCGCCCGGTAATCTTTGACTGTATTTCGCCGGGGAGGTTTATTCAGATCTCGTTGAGTACCTCACGTTGCACAGGTTGTGTAGGCTTCTCCTTGTCCCCTTGAGGTGGCAGAGTTTGCTCTACTGCCTTTTTGCCGCAAAGTTTGTGCTCAGATCTCCTTGACTGTCTTACGTTGCACAGGGTTCGATGTTACGTTTAGAATTCCTTAGACTGCAGAGGCTGTGTTGGGAAATCTATGTCTGTCATTTTCGCTGCCGAAATTGTTCTCAGATCTTTTTGACTACGTAACGCCCAAGAGGCTTTGAAGATTCTCCTAGGCTGCCTAAAGCTGCAGAGGCTGCGCCAGGTATTTTTTCTGCCTTGTCGCGGAGGTTATACTCAGATCTCCTTCACTACCTTGGGCTGTAGAGGTTTTGAAGGTACCCCTAGTCGGTCCAAGTCCGCAGAATTTAAGCTAGTTAGTCTTTGGCTCCCTTTCGACTCGACGGTTGTACTTACATCTCCTTGACTACGTTACGAAGTACCGGTTGTCTAGAGTTCTTTTTGGTTCCCTTACTTCCCAGAGGCTGTTAAGGATTCACCTGGCTGCCATACACTGCCAAGGTTATATAGGTTTGACTTTGATGCCTACACGCCCCTGAGGATGTGAAGAGTTTTTTTGGCTACCCTACAACCTCAAGTGGTTGTCTTAAAAACCCCTTGACAGCCTTACGCTACAGATGTTTTGTAGGGATCCGCTTAACTGCCTTACGAAGCAAATGTTGTGTAGAGTTGTCCTTGTCTTCTTTCTCCTACATATTTTGTGGAGTTTTCTACTTAGGCTGCTTTACGCTGAAGTGGTTGTAAAGATTTCTACTTAGGCTGCTTTACGCCGAAGTGGTTGTGAAGATTTCTACTTAGGCTGCTTTACGCCGAAGTGGTTGTGAAGATTTCTACTTAGGCTGCTTTACGCCGAAGTGGTTGTGAAGATTTCTACTTAGGCTGCTTTACGCCGAAGTGGTTGTGAAGATTTCGATTTTGAAACCTTACGCCATAGAATATGTGAGGTCTGTCACTTTGTTTACACAAAAAATTGACATTGAAATACTCAGAAAAGAATGACGTTTAGGCATGTTCTGTAGGTTCTTTCTTAGCTGAACGATGATATCTAGTAGGTATCTGAGTCGCTTGATGTCGTGTAGGTGACCTAGGAGGCCAGGAAAGGACGCCATACTACGACAGGCTGACGGTACTCTCAACGACGTACTAGTATAGACATCTAGTGGGGATTTTCTGAAAACCTAGACTACGCCTATTACAGGTAGCGTGTTTTAGTTACTTCATAACATTTTAGTTACTTGTTTTAATAATATATATAATAAAATCAAGTCATTATTTTTTAAACATCCTGTATAAAAGACGTTTTATGTTGGACTGTTGGGGGAAAATACTATACTTTGTGATCGTGACTGTTCTTTAAATAATGATCATCCCAATTATCGGCGATAATAAACCCAATTATAAACCTTACATTGTAATTCCTAAACATATTATTAGGTTCAAAACATAACTTGTTTTCATAAGATATCATTATTTTTCATAACAATAGAGTTGAAAATGAGGAATTTCTTTTAGGAAAAATTCTATTCCCTCTGCTTTCTAAATTGTATTTGCTGCACCGTACACCAACTTGGCAGCGTATTTAACAGGCTTGTTAAAGCTTTACAAGTCAAGTATTCCTGAAAGCAGCGCCGAGTCTGGAAGGCAAATTTAGCCTGACGTTCATTAAATTATTGCTGGTTCTATTAAACTACGAAGTGAAGTGCCCGTGGAAATGTCCACACGCTCTAACATTTGTAATATGTAGAGAAAGTTAACCCAGAAAGTTAGAATTATTTATTTCACGAATAGTTTGATCAACATACTCGTGCGTACCATAGCCTATATATATATATATATATATATATATATATATATATAAAGAGAAAGAGAGAGAGAGTAAAAATTGTTCTCGAAAGTCGACTCGTAAGTAAGATTCTTGTTTATGTACATTAAGTAAATAGAACAAAACACTTATTAATTTTATATTTCATGTATTAATTTTATATTTCTTGTATTAATTTTATATTTCTTGTATTATTTTATATTTCTTGTATTAATTTTATATTTCTTGTATTATTTTATATTTCTTGTATTAATTTTATATTTATTGTATTATTTTATATTTCTTGTATTAATTTTATATTTCTTGTATTAATTTTATAAGAAAAAAATATCGATACATATGAACAAAATAATGAACAAAATATAGTGAAATCAAAAGAACAAACTATTTACAAGATGAAATATTTTTATTCATTAAATATATTACAAGAAAATGTATCGCCATATTTAATATATATATATATATATATATATGCATAGTTCAAATGTTCAATCGTTAATAAAATACTTCTTATTCATCCACTCAGGTTCAAATACATTTTTTACAACTTGTGGTGGATAACATTCGATTTTACGAAAAGGGCCAAGGTATGCAATATCCAGTTTGGCACTAAAATAAGTGATAATATATGATTACATTTTAAAAGAACGCGTTGCTAGTTTATGCTTGCACACAAACTCCCAATTATAAACGCTCTATTTACTTGCTTGTTTCAATGACGATTGTCATGATTAGTGGAACTACTAAATAACTAAAACTGCAACTCAAATATTAAGAGATATTTTTTTATTTAATTTTCATTTGATTAAATGTGTAATAAAATAATTTATGTAATTAAAGCTGAAACCACTGCATTCAACTCTATCTGGATCTCCCACGGATCTTTCTATGTATCCTATAGTCATCCATACGAAAATTATTTTTATTTGTATTGTTTTTAAGATTATTAAGAGTTTCTACCCCAGTGAAACAGCAATGATTTATCCCTTGTACACTTTGAAGCGTAACTAATGCCAGTTAATGAGCAACAGACAACGCTGGGGGAAGACAATCTGATGCTATAGAGCGGGCATTATGCCTTAGATTATAACGCAATGCTATCATTATCCAATAGTTTTCTGTGTCAGCACATTTCCTCACTGTCGATACTATCTTACTTAAGGTTATAATTAGATTAACGCCTTTTAGTTCAATCAACTTTAACGTCTGTCTACTGCAGGACAATGTCTGCTTTGTCTTCTAAGCCCACATCTAATCACCATTACAATTTATCTTACACTATAATTATTTACCTGTAAAAACTTTATATGCTCCATTAAAGTCACTGCTGTGCCTCCCTTTAAACACCTCCACATCGTCTTGAAGGCTATAAAACCCCCATTTTACATGACGGCATTTTTATCTGGTTCCGCTTCATATAAACTATTTTAGTAATTAGGGTAAAAGACTGTTGATTAGGCAAGAATCGTTATTTATTGAAACACTTCCACATCGTCTTGAAGGCTATAAAACCCCCATTTTACATGAAGGCATTTTTATCTGGTTCCGCTACATATAAACTATTTTAGTAATTAGGGTAAAAGACTGTTGATTAAGCAAGAATCATTATTTATTGAAACACCTCCACTTCGTCTTGAAGGCTATAAAACCCCCATTTTACATGACGGGGTTTCTATTTGGTTTCGCTTCATATAAACTATTTTAATAATTAGGGTAAAACACTGTTGATTAGGCAAGAATCATTATTTATTGAAACACCTCCACATCGTCTTGAAGGCTATAAAACCCACATTTTACAATACAGCGTTTCTATCTGGTTCCGCATCATATAAACTATTTTAGTAATTAGGGTAAAACACTGTTGATTAGGCAAGAATCATTATTTATTGAAACACCTCCACATCCTCTTGAAGGACATAAAACCCCCATTTTACAATACAGCGTTTCTATCTGGTTCCGCATCATATAAACTATTTTAGTAATTAGGGTAAAAGACTGTTGATTACGCAAGAATCATTATTTATTGAAACACCTCCACTTCGTCTTGAAGACTATAAAACCCCCATTTTACATGACGGCGTTTCTATTTGGTTTCGCTTCATATAAACTATTTTAATAATTAGGGTAAAACACTGTTGATTAGGCAAGAATCATTATTTATTGAAACACCTCCACATCGTCTTGAAGGCTATAAAACCCACATTTTACAATACAGCGTTTCTATCTGGTTCCGCATCATATAAACTATTTTAGTAATTAGGGTAAAACACTGTTGATTAGGCAAGAAACATTATTTATTGAAACACCTCCACATCCTCTTGAAGGCCATAAAACCCCCATTTTACATGACGGCGTTTCTATTTGGTTCCGCATCATATAAACTATTTTAGTAATTAGGGTAAAAAACTGTTGATTAGGCAAGAATCATTATTTATTGCAACACCTCCACATCGTCTTAAAGGCTATAAAACCCACATTTTACAATACAGCGTTTCTATCTGGTTCCGCTTCATATAAACCATTTTAGTAATTAGGGTAAAAGACTGTTGAGTAGGCAAGAATCATTATTTATTGAAACACCTCCACATCATCTTGAAGGCTATAAAACACCCATTTTACATGACGGCGTTTCTATCTGGTTCCACTTCATATAAACCCTTTTAATAATTACTGTAAAAGACTGTTGATTAGGCAAGAATCATTATTTATTGAAACACGTCCACATCGTCTTGAAGGCTATAAAACCCCCATTTTACATGACGGCGTTTCTATTTGGTTCCGCTTCATATAAACTATTTTAGTAATTAGGGTAAAAGACTGTTGATTAGGCAAGAATCATTATTTATTGAAACACCTCCACATCGTCTTGAAGGCTATAAAACCCCCATTTTACATGGCGGCGTTTCTATTTGGTTCCGCTTCATATAAACCATTTTAGTATTTAGGTTAAAAGACTGTTGATTAGGCAAGAATCATTATTTATTGAAACACCTCCACATCGTCTTGAAGGCTATAAAATCCCCATTTTACATGACGGCGTTTCTATCTGGTTCCGCTTCATATAAACTATTTTAATAATTAGGGTAAATGACTGTTGATTAGGCAAGAATCATTATTTATTGAAACACCTCCACATCGTCTTGAAGGCTATAAAACCCCCATTTTACATGACGGCGTTTCTATTTGGTTCCGCTTCATATAAACTATTTTAATAATTAGGGTAAAAGACTGTTGATTAGGCAAGAATCATTATTTATTGAAACACCTCCACATCGTCTTGAAGGCTATAAAACCCCCATTTTACATGACGGCGTTTCTATTTGGTTCCGCTTCATATAAGCTATTTTAGTATTTAGGGTAAAAGACTGTTGATTAGGCAAAAATCATTATTTATTAAAACACCTCCACATCGTCTTGAAGGCTATAAAACCCCCATTTTACATGACGGCGTTTCTATTTGGTTCCGCTTCATATAAGCTATTTTAATAATTAGGGTAAAAGACTGTTGATTAGGCAAGAATCATTATTTATTTAAACACCCACATCGTCTTGAAGGCTATAAAATCCCCATTTTACATGACGGCGTTTCTATTTGGTTCCGCTTCATATAAACCATTTTAGTATTTAGGGTAAAAGACTGTTGATTAGGCAAGAATCATTATTTATTGAAACACCTCCACATCGTCTTGAAGGCAATAAAACCTCCATTTTACATGGCGGCGTTTCTATTTGGTTCCGCTTCATATAAACTATTTTAGTAATTAGGGTAAAAAACTGTTGATTAGGCAAGAATCATTATTTATTGCAACACCTCCACATCGTCTTAAAGGCTATAAAACCCACATTTTACAATACAGCGTTTCTATCTGGTTCCGCTTCATATAAACCATTTTAGTAATTAGGGTAAAAGACTGTTGAGTAGGCAAGAATCATTATTTATTGAAACACCTCCACATCATCTTGAAGGCTATAAAACACCCATTTTACATGACGGCGTTTCTATCTGGTTCCGCTTCATATAAGCTATTTTAGTATTTAGGGTAAAAGACTGTTGATTAGGCAAAAATCATTATTTATTAAAACACCTCCACATCGTCTTGAAGGCTATAAAACCCCCATTTTACATGACGGCGTTTCTATTTGGTTCCGCTTCATATAAACCATTTTAGTATTTAGGGTAAAAGACTGTTGATTAGGCAAGAATCATTATTTATTGAAACACCTCCACATTGTCTTGAAGGCAATAAAACCTCCATTTTACATAGCGGCGTTTCTATTTGGTTCCGCTTCATATAAACTATTTTAGTAATTAGGGTAAAAGACTGTTGATTAGGCAAAAATCATTATTTATTAAAACACCTCCACATCGTCTTGAAGGCTATAAAACCCCCATTTTACATGACGGCGTTTCTATTTGGTTCCGCTTCATATAAACTATTTTAATAATTAGGGTAAAAAACGGTTGATTAGGCAAGAATCATTATTTATTGAAACACCTCCACATCGTCTTGAAGGCTATAAAACCCCCATTTTACATGGCGGCGTTTCTATTTGGTTCCGCTTCATATAAGCTATTTTAATAATTAGGGTAAAAACAGTTGATTAGGCAAGAATCATTATTTATTGAAACACCTCCACATCGTCTTGAAGGCTATAAAACCCCCATTTTACATGGCGGCGTTTCTATTTGGTTCCGCTTCATATAAACCATTTTAGTATTTAGGGTAAAAGACTGTTGATTAGGGAAGAATCATTATTTATTGAAACACCTCCACATCGTCTTGAAGGCTATAACACCCCCATTTTTCATGGCGGCATTTCTATTTGGTTCCGCTTCATATAAACCATTTTAGTATTTAGGGTTAAAGACTGTTGATTAGGCAAGAATCATTACTTATTGAAACACCTCCACATCGTCTTGAAGGCTATAAAACCCCCATTTTACATGACGGCGTTTCTATTTGGTTCCGCTTCATATAAACTATTTTAATAATTAGGGTAAAAGACTGTTGATTAGGCAAGAATCATTATTTATTGAAACACCTCCACATCGTCTTGAAGGCTATAAAACCCCCATTTTACATGACGGCGTTTCTATCTGGTTCCGCTTCATATAAACCATTTTAGTAATTAGGGTAAAAGACTGTTGATTAGGCAAAAATCATTATTTATTTAAAGACCTTTGTGGACGTTTCGAAAACTAGTTTCTATCATTAGACCAGTTTTGCTATGAGATGAAACAGATTAAGTTGCTTATGTATTGCGTGAATATGTAGAGGAAACATTTCATTTCTACTACTTTCCACTACGAATTTGTCTTTGATGATTTCTTCATTGTATTACAAAGAAGCATACACACGTTTATAGATAAGTTTATTAAGTACATCATATAGACATAAGTACATATATTTACTTAATACATGAGTGTATATAGACGTGAATGCTGCAACGATATGATAAAGTGTATTTATTTACTGGGTATAACCAGGTTTTAGCTTCTTACTTAACTTTAAATAAATAAATTCATTTATTTCTTGAATGTTTTACATCACTTTTTGTTCAGATTTTAATGTCACTGTCCGTTACGTTTATGCAAATATTAAATTGTAGTTTTTGAACTTATCTGTGTTTTGAACGGTTAGTTCAGTTGCAATGGCTAAATCTGTAGATGTATTTTTGACTATTACATTCTTGCTTCGGCTAATCCCTCTCTAGTTTCCTTCTTCCTGCTACCCCTCAGTGATTCCTTCTTGTTCCTGCTACTCCCTCTCTAGTTCTCTTTTTTATGCTGCGGTCCCCTCCTTAGCTTACGTCTTCCTGTTTCACTCCTTCCTGAATGTTTCTTCTTCCTGCTACTCCCTCTCTAGCTCCCTTCTTTTTGCTCTGGCCCTCTCCCTAGTTTCCTTCTTCCTCTTACCCCTCCATAGTTTCTTTCTTCCTGCTATCGCTGCCCTGAGTTTCTTTTTCCTTATATATCCTTCGTACTTTCCTTCTTCTTATTCCTATCAATTCCTTGGTTTCCTTCTTCCTGCTATACTCTTTCTAGTTACCTTCCTTTTCCTGTGATCCCCCCTAGTTTCCTTCTTCCTGCTATTCTCTCACTAGTTTCCGTATTTTTTGCTATGGTCCCCTCTCTTGTTTCCTTCTTCGTCTTAACTCTCCATAGTTCCGTTCTTACTCTTACCCCTCTCTAATTATTTTCTTCCTGTTATCCACTTCCTTGTTTCCTTCTTCCTCTTACCCTTCCCTAGTTTCCTTCTTCCTCCTTTCCCTTCACTAGTTTCCTTCTTCCTCCTATCCCCTCATTAGTTTTCTTCCTCCTGCTATCCCTTCTCTAGTTTCCTTTTTTTGCTGTGGTCCCCTCCCTTGTTTCCTCCTTCGTCTTACCAATCCGTAGTTTCGTTCTTACTCTTACCCCTCCCTGGTTTTTTTTCTTCCTGAGATCCTCTCCCTTGTTTCCTTCTTCCTCTTACCCTTCCCTAGTTTCTTTCTTCCTGCTATCTCCTCCCTAGTTTCCTTCTTTTCCCTGCGATCCCTTTTTTAATCTCCTTCCCCTGCTATCCCCTCACTAGTTTTCTTCTTCCTTCTATCCCTTACCTAGTTTCCTTCTTCTTCATTTTCCTATCTCCTCACTAGTTTTCTTTTTTCCCCACTATCCCCTCCCTAGTTTCTTCCTTTTTCCTGCTATCCCTCTTCCTAGTTACCTTCTCCTTCTTGCTATCCTCCTCCATAGTATCCTTCGTATTTATCCTATTCCGCTCCCTACTTTTCGTATTCTCTTCACTATCCCTTTCCTTGGTTTCCCTCGTCTTCATAGTATCCTCCTCCCTAGATGCCTTCTCCTTCTTGCTCTTCTCCTCTCTCGTCGTATTTTAAACCAAATCGTATTCTTCTACCTTGAAGCATCACGTCACATTTGAAAACATCTATAATGACCTCTATAATACACCAATTCGTCTAATTTACATGATTCTTTTACATTTTCTGCCTGTTATAGCAAAGGGTAAGCTTCTGTATGCAACAAAGACATATCTTCTTTTTCTTCCTATACATTGTTACTTACTCCTGAAACTAAGTAGTGAAGTAAATGTTGTAGGGCCTTGATTATATAAACAATAGCGCTGCAATAATATTTACTTCTGAGAGAAAACTTAGCAAATTTGCTTGGATATTTTCTTTCGAGTATGAAACTGCCTGGAGTATCGAGTCAAAGAAAACATTAATTTCCGCCCTCCAGTCAAAGAAACACAACGCAGACGGCCTATCGTGACATTTTGAATAAACCAAGTGAAGCAAATATTTGCCTCTCCAAATTTATGTTTTCATTTAACAAGCTAACTTTCTAAATCACGTCCGTGCCGTTTAGACGACTTCATGGCGTTGGAGGACTACCGTTGGAGGGGCGCGAGGCCGACGTTATCGTATTTCCCCACCACCACTCCATAGTTTTCCACCGCTTTTTGCAATTATTATTACCTTAAGGTCGGAAAACGTTTTTCTATAGGAATTATTTTTTTTGAAATTACTATTTATCTGAATACTAACTACCTAATTAATTAATAATGATCAAAAATTAATAGTTCCAATTAATTAAATTATTTTTTAACTCACTTAAATTGTCTCACAATTATTAATTTACTGTCTCTAATACCTTAATAAAGTACAGTTTTACTAAGGGTATATTTCTAATAGTATCGATACAACTAGAATATAATCTCTACTTGTAGAACCAAGGTATAATTGTAAGTTATAAATTATGCATTATAGATGAGATAGGTTACTCACTAGCGTTTATTATTTTTTTTCAAAAGCGTCTAAAATATAACTTTATTGTAAATTGGTGTTATTTAATTATTACCCGTGCTAGTGGAGTATCTTTTATTTACTAATTACCAAGCATAAATTCTGACAAATTCTATTTGTCCTTTTTTCAATTCCTTCTATAAGTTCACACTCTCGTTAATTATATTTATATATCTTGTTAAAATTTTCAACCGTTGATAAAATACTTTTTATTCATCCACTCAAGTTCAAATACATTTTTAAAAACTTGTAGTGAATGTCACTTACAGTTTTTCCAAATATGATGTATACATTAAATTGCTAATACTAGTAGTTTATATTCTCCCTATATATATATTTTTACATGATGATCAAATTTTGTATGGTTAATAAAATACTTTTTATTCATCTACTCAAGTTCAAATATTTTTTTTTTAAACTTATAATGGATGACACTTGATGTTAATACGATTTTTTAAATAATAATTTATAAATTAAATTTAATTAAATATTTTCAGTTTTTGGAAGAAAAACGTTTCACAAAAGGTGCAAGGTAGTAATATAGCTATTTCGTCCCATTTGACTTAAAATAAGTTATAGCTCATGAAACAACTCATTTTTTGTTATAGGTTATTTGGTAGAACAGCTGTTTTAACGCATAGGTTATGTTACTTTATTTATATCAATTGTAATTAGTTAATAAAAATCAACTGAAATTATATTTTTCTTTAGTGATTTAATAAAGAATTTACTTTAAACTTTTTGTTTTTATTACTTGTTCAATTCGTTCTATTAGTTCACACTCTCCTTATATATATATATATATATATATCTTGTTAAAATTTTTGGTGGTTAATAAAATACATTTTAATCCTCCACTCAAGTCAAATACATTTTTTAAACCTTTAATGGATGACATTTGATTTTAATAAAGCTTTAGAAATATTAATTAATTACCATAATTAAATTTTAATTATAATAATAAATTTCTCTTTGTACTTTGCCGTTTGCTGTGTGATTCTGCCATATGTGTAAACATCGCCTACTTGAGTGTAATTATTTATTAAAACGTATCTAAAAGAAAGTTTTGCTTTGTTGACTTAAGTAGGAATTTACTTCAATTTTTTTAAAATATATTACTTCTTTATGCTGTATTAAGTAATGCAAGTTTAAAGATTGCCCATTCAGACGTTATAGGAAAGAATGCTTTAGGTTTCACCAGGCGTCACGGATGTATACTATACGCAAGAGATCGCTCTCATATGCTCAGGCAAGGTGTGTATATAATAACAGAAACTCAGGCGAGTTCTGCGTCAAATAAGTGTCACTAACGCTCCGGAGAAGCGTAGTTGCGCCCAAACACAAGCTGACTTCCCTTGCTGCAAAAAGTCGAGTGTTTTCTCCTTCTTTATACTAATTTCTTCCCAGCGTTTTACCTCATGTTTTAAAATACCGCCCTTCCATTGAGAAAATCCCCAGTTACCCCCCTTAGCGCAAATCCTTCTGAACATATTACAAATAATTCATGTTTAATTGAACACTTAAATTAAGTATTGAATAAGTGACACAACGGTTGAATATCGAGTTAATGAAGTTGATAATGGCAACGAACTAGATGCCGAAACGTTGCACTGATTCAATAAACTTCACGGACTATATATTCAACATGTTTATCGTTTATTCTTATTATAAATAAATTACTGTCGTATCTGGATGCGTGCGTGCTGTCTGTTATAGACCTTCAGACAATTTAAAAGTTTGACGTAACTACATCTGCGAAAGTTGTTTTCCAAAGTTGCAGAGGAAATAAAACTATTTGCCATTAGCAGTTGCGCGACTCCTGTAAGTTCCCGTGCGTGACTGAGTGTCGCGTGTGGGGCCCGACCTTGGCTTACTCCCCGGAGAGTAAGCTAGCCTGCGTTCCGAGAAGGTGACTGGCCGTGCCGAATTATCTACCGCCTAAATACATCCATTTGTTATCTGACTGCACGCCCTCGGCATTACATTAATTAAACAATAAAAGTTTGTTAAATTATTTGCTTTCCGTTCATTAGAAAGATGTTATCGTGACGACAGGGATATCGGTCGAGTTTTGATGGGATAGCGTACATTTGTTTACATCTACTGCTTTATCGTGCAATCAAGGATTGTTTGGTGTTCACGTCCCATCATTGACTGCGTAGATACTGGCATGAATTTTACCGTAAAGTGATTGTTGCTGTTATGGATTAATGTGGAAATAAAAAGATTGGTGTTCATCACTCAAACGTTTTAAATATTGAAAATAAAACAAATAATATATACACAATATTTTAAAATCAAATACTACTTGGATCAACATTGAAAAATTATATTTTTAGTTACTTTTTAATAAATATTTACAATAATATAAATAAAGTAACACAACATAAACTTGTAGCATCAGTTTTTTATTTTAATTTAATTTCTTATTTTGCCTGATCTAAATCATTTTACTTTCATTTTGTTGCTGATTGGCGACGATAACCACAACTGGTTAATCTCCAGGGGGGAAAAATCTACCACATAACCTATAACATAAAAGCACCTGTGTTATGAAATCATATGTTATCAATTATTTTAGGCCAAATGGGACTAAATAACTATATTGCATACCTTGCCCCTTACGTGAACAGAATTTCTCCCAGATAAAACTAAAATTAATTAATTCAAAATTTAATTAATGAATTGATCATCAATTGTTATTCTTGTTATTCACTACTAGTTTTTAAAAAATGTATTTGAAGTTGATTGATTGAATAACAAGTATTTTTTTAACCATTGGAAACTTAAACAAGATATATATATATATATATATATATATATATATATATATATATATATATATATATATGTGTGTGTGTGTGTGTGTGTGTGTGTGTGAGTGTAATGTAATGTATCGTTATTTAATTCTTTCTGTCAGTTCACACTTTCCTTATATATATGTAAATATATATACATATATATATAAAAGGAAAGTGTGAACTGACAGAAAGAATTAAATAACGTTTCATTACATTACACATAAAAATTTGTAGAACACTTAAAAAAACATAACCCAACCTCATGTATTATTGAAGATGAGTTGCAATATAGTTGTATTGCGATGTATTGTTTTATGGAAAAACCTCAATTTTAAAAAGTTTCGTAGACTTGGGTAAGTGAAATTAAATGTGTTTTTTCAATACGTTTAGTATTGAGCCATGACTAAGTTAATAGTTTACACTGAGTCAAGGTGATCGTCAGGACTTCTACGCTGTCAGGTGTAACTTTGCAACATATATTACCCAACATTGTTAGAGTCATTCATCTCACGTTAGGTTTTTATTTCTGGTTAGAACTATAATGGCTGTTTCAAGTGCTTTTTAAAGTGGCATTATTGCATTGTAAAGAAATATGTACACAAGATTGGCTTTATTTCAGCAATAAAGGAAATCAATTCTCCATTTAATTGGCAGCAATATTTTGCGACTAGGTTTATATAGGCCTAACTGTAAATATCTTATGAATCAATAAAATGTCCCAGAAATATGGAAGTCAGAAAGACATACGGCGGGTTGCAATTTGCAGTTGACGATATGCCAGCTGTCTAGACGGCTTCATCCTGGTGCCGTTGCCAAAATCTCGGTACTAATTCACGTGGTCGTAGAACAATCACTCGGCGATAGGGTGATCGTCATGCCGTGACGTCACCACTCACGACGCAAATGCAAATACTTCACAGGGGTCGTTTCAAACAACTTCGATTCAGTTTTACAAATATTCATTTTGTTAGCGGTTTCCGCACCCTGCAATTGACATGGTTTGAAATTATATTTTGAATTGGCGTTCGGAAAAAATACGAAACTGGTAGATTTGAAATGCAATTCCACCTCGGTAACAACGCAAATCCGCCTTCACACGGCTTCCCTTTGATGTCGGGTCTTGCGCCACTCATTTGCCTCAACGAACCTCGTGTCAACTGAAACCTTTACGACCGTATTTTTAATTTCAGTCTCTTTATATTTGCAACAGTAAAATAACTTGGTAATACTTTACAAAGATTACCTCAATTCCAATTTTTCTGTTGTACGTCTTAGTTAAAAACAAGTAATATAAACAAATAATTCTAAAAGTCAATTTCTACTTAGGTCAACAAAGACAAATTCTATTTTACTTACTTTGTATTAAATCATTACAATTATTATAAATAAAATAACATAACCTGTGCGTTAAAACAGCTGTTCTACAACATAACATTAATCATATTATCAGCTGTCTTATGAAATCATATGTTATCACTTGTTTTAAGCCAGATGTTACGAAATAACTATATTGCATATCTTGCCCCTTTTGTTAAAAATTTGTCTCCCCTTATTAAACTAAAATAATTCATTAAATTTATTTAATTAATTATTATTTGAAATAGCTGTATTACCATTAAGTGCCATCTACTTCAAGTTTTTAAAAATTTATTTGAACTAAAGTGAATGATGAATAAATATTTTATTAACAATTTAAAATTTGAGCAAGATATACTAATATTTTAGGGAGAGTGTTAACTAATAAATAGGACTGAATCATTTCAAAAAACGACAAAATTCTTTTTAAATGCGCAAACAATACATGGCGATAAACGTGCATTAATTATGCCATAACCTCACTTTACAAACCTTTATGAATTGTAATCAGAAATGATCGTAGTATACTGTACTAGATTGCAGTATATTGCTGTATAATATAACTACAAGGCTTCTGGGCTGCACAGGATTGTAACCTAACAAAACTATTGGTGAATAGTCCTCTTCTATAGGTCATAGCATATGTTTCTTGGTGAAGCCTGACATTCATGGGTAAAAGCCGGTTTCGTAATGATGGGCGTGTCTGTATTCGGGTGCTCTACTAACCATTATACAGATATATCGTAACTTGCTTCAGTGTTCGGTCGGTAGGGGCTCCAGAGCATTCCCGTGGCCAGGCTTCACGACATTCCGTAAGACCCACAATACCGCGCAAATTTATCTTGTTACAGAGATGCTAGTTATGAACATTTGTAAAAATAATGCTCGAATCATTCAATCTTAAACCTACCTTTTAAAATAATTTTTCCTTGTTCGGAATGTGTTTATAAGTAAAGTGCGTAAATACGAAATCAGACAAAATAATGCAGTCTTTGTCAAGTACTACCAATAGTTCAAAAGAAAAGCAAAGAGAACTTGATAAAGAACGGTAGAGGATACCGGAACACAAAAAAAAAAATAATAAATAATCAAAAGCGATGAAAACGGAGGAGACAGAAATATAGAATGTTTTAATAAACGGAACTGTTGTGTTATTTATTTACGTGAGTTCGCGCGCGCATATTTGTATGTGTTTGCGCATGCGTTAGGTTATGAGAGTGTGGTGGGTGCGTGGGAGTATGAGCATGTTTGTGCGTTTTATAAGTCGAATAAAGGGAAACAATGAACTGCCCGTATCAGCAGTGTTGCGTGTTCACATAACATAGTCTGTAACCAATGTAACGAAAGCCAGATCATTTCTTGTAGGTTGGAGTCACCGCTCGTTGGCATCACCAAAGGTCGCCATCCCCGCACGTTGGCATCACCGCACGTTGGCGTCACCGCTCGTTGGCATCACCAAAGGTCGCCATCCCCGCACGTTGGCATCACCGCACGTTGGCGTCACCGCTCGTTGGCATCACCAAAGGTCGCCATCCCCGCACGTTGGCATCACCGCACGTTGGCGTCACCGCTCGTTGGCATCACCGCACGTTGGCGTCACCGCACGTTGGAGTCACCGCTCGTTGGCATCACCAAAGGTCACCATCCCCGCTCGTTGGCATTACACGTTGAAGTCACCGCTCGTTGGCATCACCAAAGGTCACCATCCCCGCTCGTTGGCATTACCGAACGTCGACGTCACCGCTTGTTGGCATCACCGAACATCGGTGTCAACGCTCATTGAAGTCACCACACGTCGGCGTCACCGCTTGTTGGCATCACCGCACGTCAACGTCACTGGTAGTTGGTATCACCGGACGTCGGCGTCACCACTCATTGATATCACCGTACTTTGGTGTCACCGCTCGTTGTCGTCAGCACATGCCGGCTTCATCTGTCCTTTACATCACCGCACAACTGGAGTCACCCCTTGTTGGCATCACTGCACCTCGGCGTCACTGCACGTTGGCATCATCGCACCTCAGCATCACTGCTCGTTGGCATCATTGTAAGTCAGCGTTGTCGTTCGTTGTCGTCACCACACGACGACTTAATCTGTCGTTGGCGTCACTCCAATTTCTAAACTAGTTCTGCTTGATTGTATCTTGAACACTTTTTTTTATTTCAGTGTAGAAACCTTTTCTGTTACGAAATATTCCTTCAATCTCACCTGACTACATTCGTAGGATATTTAAATATTCACGACTATGCGTAATTTAAAATATAAAATCGTCGAATCTTTTCACCGTGACGACATCAACGAAGGGGAAAGATTTAGCCGGCTTTAATTTTTAACTTATGATAATTCGTAAGTCCCACCCCCTCAAATCATTTCTCTTTAACGATGTCAATTTAGTACGCCTACAAATAATTGTCTCTCGCAAAGTTAAGCAAAGCTCGTTGGGAGACTGTCTGAAGACAGATGTTTGTTAGTTTAGAGAAACAAGTTTGCGAAAGGCATTGAATAAAGCGGATTCTGGCGAAACAAACCTCTCATTTACACTTGGTTAAATATGTCTGTATGGATGTAATCATGTTAGGCAAAGGTTTTCAGTGAATATGGCGATCCAATCACACAGACCGCTGCACTGCGCTGTGACGCAGTCTCTAGTTACAGTTTAACCCGTTTCCTTTTGCTTTAAGTGAATTCATTTACTCTAAATTTATATTCACCGAATTGAAATCAGGATTGGAGAAGGAATGAGGGAAAGAAGTGGGAGGTGAAGAATTGTTTTGTTAAGAAACAAATGTATTATAGTAGAAGAAGGTCAAGATGACAACAATTACTTTGGGTAAAAGTTTAGATGAAGTTATTGCTAGCGAGACATTACTAAATATCATTGTCAAAAAACTCTTTAGTATAAGATGAGAGTGAATTTTAAAAAAACGTTATGTAGAACGTTTAATTAAAATGAGTGCGGTATTCCCGTGATCACCTGCGTTGCACTTGTAGCGTTACACCGATAAATCAGAGAGGTAGCCACAAAACAGAATGCGATAATTTCTGTGGCTCCTCAACATCTATGAGGAATCCATTAAACCGACCCCTATGATCCTCCTAAGCGTATCTCGTTACTTTAGGAAATTTTTTAACTTTCGTCACCTGCACAGGTACTAACAGTCGACTGCTCATTTTTATCGAAAATTAAATTACCTAGAACGACATCTATACTAATAAGATAGTGTCTTTAAACCGTGTGGACTGAATTGAGACATGTCTGGGAAGGGTTGGAACTAGAGTAAGCTAGAGGTCTCGGGATAGGTTAGGCAGTAATGTGTAGTTATTGGCAGTTGTTTTCAGTTAGAGGCAGATTGTGAAATAATTATGCCAGATAATCGCGGTCGTACTTTATGTCTCAATTTAAATTAGCCATTTTGTTTGCTGGACTTCAGCGCATGTAAGTTGGGTAGTAATACTTATGAGCTTCAGTCAACCTGTGTCTAGATTAATTAACGCCTGTTTCTTCTATAGCTAATGAGCACAGATCTAAGCTCCTTAGATCGGTAGTTAGACACTGATCAAGTGAAAGATGCATCTACAGATAAATATCAATAAGTAGTGGTGTTTTGTAAATTAAATTAATACATCTGTGGTAATCGGTTTTAATGATTCATAACTGAATTTAAAAACTACTTTTAAAATAAATCTCTGGTTTAAATATTTTGTTCAAATTAATTCTAATGAATATTTAAATGCATGAATATTTAAATTCTGTTTAATAATGATGAAGTGCTGTTTACACTGTGCTACACAAATTAAACACATGAAATAATTGTAACTTCCTGAAAATACTATTTATAATGCAACACCGACTTTTACACACAGATAACAACATACAACTATTATTAATCTTGCAAACACGTGTTTTCAACTGGATTCAGTTGAAACAGTGTTCAAATAATTGAGTAGTTTTTGTAATTTTGGCGTAATAACCTTGTCAATTCTGGTACAATGATCGAGGAAATTTGTAGGAATTGTTAAAGTTGACTGTACTAATTTCGTTTGTGTTATGAAATGAGCAATTATTATTATTACCAATATTTTAAAAAGTATTTATTTTAAGACCCATTTAGTGTAGGTCGCTGGTATTACAAGGTTGACCTCTTAAACCAATGGCCCGGAAGTCGTTTGCAACAATTGCGTTAATTTAATAGACCGGAAACAATGCCAGTGTCTGGATCCGGCGAGGGCACACTGTACGACAAGCCTGAGACCGGTAACAATGGCCGGATTTAGGTCGGAGTGTAGCTTGTCGGCGGCAAACACTTGTGCTGCTACTTGTCGCAACAAGTGCGAGGCGGTTGGCTTTGCACTGCCTTCCTAACTTCTACGCCATTGTGTAGGTGACGTACGAGTGTCAACAGAATAAGATACGAAACGGAAAATGGGTCGCTCAGTTACTAGTTTAGGGATAACGGTTTCGATTCGCCAAACATGTGAATGAAAATTATTTTAATGTTCAGAAAATTATTAATGTTGCGAAATGTTGTGTAAAGTGCCTTAAGACGCCTGGGTTCCATCCCCAAAAGGCGACTCCATTCAGAGCAACGAGGAGACTATACGAGTGCCAAACGATATGATACTGCACCTTATATAGCTATTCCTTCTATTAGTTCACATTCTCCATATATATATCACTTTCACTTATGTATTTAAACAAGAATCTTACTTGGTATTTATGCATAAATACCAAGTAAGATTCTTGTTTAAGTACATAAGTGAAAGTGATAATGTATACAAGAAAACAGTGTTGCATAACTACAAATATATATATATATATATATATATATATATATATATATATATATATTATTCATCCATTCAAGTCCAAATACATTTTTTTAAACTTGTAGTAGTTGAGACTTAATGTTAATATAGTTTTTTCGAACATTATTCATTAATTAAATTTAATGAATTAATTTGATTTTTATATGGGATAAAAACATTTCACAAAAGGGGCAAGGTATGCAATATATATACTCCATTCCATTTGGCTTAAAATAGGTGATAACATTTGATTTCATAAAACAGATGATTTTATAATATAGGTTATGCGGTAGAACAGTTGTTTTAACGCATAGGTTATGTTACTTTAATTATGTTATTAGTAATTATTTAATAAAAAGTAACTAAAATAAAATTTTTCTTTCTTGACATAGGTAGGAATTAACTTTAAAATTGTTTGTTTACATTACCTGTTTAATACTTTATTTATGTTCAGTGTAGTGTGTTTAAATTAATAATACAGTTCAACATCTCATCTAGTCAAGACCTGTGATTTAAACCAACTTTGCTTGTGTTAACCTAACTTCATTAATTTTTCTTATAAAAATAATATCAAATACCATTTTATCCTCGGTGACTGTTATGGTGAAAATATGTAGCTTACGTAAACTTCATTTTTAGCTCGGAAAAAACAAACATTCTCTGCAAAAAATAATTTCCACTCCAAAACGGTAGTTTTCCATAAACAAACTAAAAATGACATTCCATTTTTAACCCAAATATGTCACCAGTATTAAAATCTGTTTTCAATATGTAGTAGGCTAACCTATTATAAATTTGTATAGTCTTTAAAACATTTTTTAAAAATTATGTTGAAAAAGAGTAAAAAAGCTAGTCACATATGGTAACGACGCATCCCCAAGGTCTACAGCTAATTATCGCCCCTTGCAGGCGTTGATTATTAAAACGGAATTGCCGGGATATGTATTTTTACGTAGCGAGGTTGTGAGCACTGAATGGGATTCATTTAGAAGTGATCTGTATCGCTTTCAAATGTCCACTGTAATCAGATCACTTCATGTAGCCTGCGTTGTAATTACAACGGATGAATAGCAAAGCGATATGTAATCACTGCGGTTTGTGTCTCTAACAAGGTCGGAGCTTTCCAATAGTAGCGGACCTTTTTAAAAATATTACATATTTTAATCAATCGTCTACGTTGTACAAGTGGTTTTATTTATTAAAGCAACGAATTTATTCTTTTTACAATTTTAGAAAATTATAGAAAACCTTCAGTAATATGGCAAGACTATTCTTCAACTTGTATTACCTATTCGGCAAGTATAAAAGTATGTGAGTTACGCTTTAACTCACTTATCACCTATTTACTTCCCGTAATCTATGAAACCCATTTGTCAACTTATCCCAACAATCAGGCAAGCACTGAAGTTTTTTAACACTCCTAGCGTTAATATACTTCATTGTAAGCTACAAATCCAAAATTGATCTAAGATATAGAATATTTAATTTTTAGTAAAAAGCCAATATACCTACATTCGTTTAAAATTCAAAACGTATTATTTAGAGATCTGTTTTACAACATTGCATTGATGTGAAATTTTATAAATTAACAATAATGAACAATGTAAAAAATGATTCAAATCAATTCCTACTTAGAACAAAGAAAGGTTTTACGTTACTTTTAATAAATAATTACAATTAATATAAACATTTACATACACATGACATAATTACAATATTAATTGGCAAAATAGAAAGCGAAATTAACTATTATAATTAATTAATTAATGAAATAATATTTGAAATAACTGTACTAACATCAAGTTACATCCACTACAAGTTTTTAAAAATGTATTTGAACTTGAGTGGATGACAAAAGTATTTTATTAACAAATGAAAAATTGAAAAAATTTATGAACTAATAGTAGGAAACATAAATAAATGAAACCTCTCAACCACAAATAACTTTCTTCTTTTATTTAAAACCTTGTGTACATTTCGATTGCTTAACAATCATCCTCAAAGGTAATTTACAATGAAAATACTCATTGAAATTATTTTCATTGTAAATTACCTCTGAGGATGATTGCTATGCAATCGAAATGTACATAAGGTTTTCAATAAAAGAAGAAAGTTATTTGTGGTTGAGAGTTATCATTTATATATGGTAAACATTACGCCACAGTTTTTTTATACAGTTATAATAGTAGGAGAATAACAATTAATATAAAAGAACAAATTTTTAAAGTAAATTCCTCCTTAGGTCAACAAAGGAAAATTTAATTTCGGTTCCTTTTTAATAAATAATTACAATTAATATAATTAAAGTAACATAACGTATGCGTTAAAACAGCTGTTCTACCACATAACCTATAACATAAAACCAGCTGTTTTATGTTATCCATTATTTTAAGCCAAAAGTGACGAAATAACTATATTGCATACCTTCCGATATTTGCGAAAAGTTTTTCTCAGTTATAAAACTAAAATTAATCCATTAAATTTGATGAATGAATTATTATTGGAAAAATGTATCAACATCAAGTATCATCAACTACAAGTTTAAAAAAAAAATTAACTTGAGTGGATAAAAAGAAAGTATTTTACTAATGATTGAAAATGTGAACAAGATATATATATATATATATATATATATATATATATATATATATATATATATATGCAGTATGTAAACAAGGGATTGAAAGAGATTTGTGAATGTTATTTGGCATTGTTTTTGTCTTGCCATTTAGCGGAAATGTTATTGAACACAATTTAAATCATAGAGCAGTAATAATGTTGAGACATTGGAAGCCCAAAACAAAACGTGAACAGGCGTTGCTTTATCGTTTCAAGTTTTTGCTTTGAAACTAATATTAGGAGCCTCAGAAAGAAATCATTAATTTTGAGCCGTAATTTTATATTGTTACCGACGTTTTTCAGACAAAGCTCTCAATTTCTCTTTGATAACCAATGATGAATGTGTTTACCAGAAACACAATGACACTCTCACACCAACATATCTCTCTCTCTTTCTTTGAAGACAAGGGTAAAATTGTTTTCATATAAAAATACAAGTACGCGTTCTGAATTAGTTGGACAACCCCAGGGAGAAAGATCGACCTTGTAGATAAAATTACAGGAAAGTTATTTAAGGATGCTGCAGCGCGTGGCTTAATTAAATTAAGGGTTTATTTGTCGTTTTGAACCTAGTTACTTACGTTTATAGGATATCGATTATATTTAAACGGGCATACACTGTTTGTTATTCCAAGCTCGCGGCTACCAGTGACTGCTAGCTTCTTACGTCACACGAATATTACGTAACTAGTGACAACCACAATAATCGACGTGAATTGTTCTGAGAGGTCTACAGTACTAGTGACGTGTGCAGTAACAGTGGCGGATGGCGTGTACGGCGTCGGTGGGGCGGCGAATACTAGTGATGCTGTTATAGAAACATTACAATCTTAATAAAGTATTAGAAGTTGTTTCCTAACAAATTGCTTTTTATAAATTGTTTTCCAACCAGAATCATTCACTTAAGGACTTTAAATTTAATCAAAAGTTTTGAAATAATTCTGTTTTGAGTATTTCAGTATTAAGTCTTGTTTATTTTGAGATGTTTGCGTTGCCTGGTCCAGATAACATTACGATGAAAATATTGGAAAGAACCCCAATACCAGAAAAATAATCAAATAAAACAAGTTACTTGAGATTAAACCCCTATGTACATTTCGATGACCATGTCATCATCATCAGAGGGTTTTATTACAAAATTACAATATAGCAAACAAGAAGTTACAAACTTGAGTGATGTAACATCACATTGTCCAGATAACAGGTAACATTGTCCACTCGCTTCTAAAAATAAACTGCCTCTTTCGATGACCAAAATTAATAACGTCATTAGAGTGGTTATGGATTCTTTCGTGTTATTTTCGCAGTGCTACTTCACATATAGCTGTTTTTTGCCTGCGCGAGCCATGGTGCAACAAGAGACAATAGCCTGCATGTTGACGCTTTATATGCAACGGACGTCTTCCACCTTCCTCACTGACATATGTTTATACCTTACGTGAGCCATGGTGCACCAAAAGACAATAGCCTACATGTGGGGAGCTTGATATGCAACAGACGTCACCCTCCTCCTACATTGACATTTGTTTGTAGCATATGTGAGCCGTAGTACACGAAGAGAAAATAGCTTGCATTTTGAACGGTGCTATGCAAAAGACGTCTACTTCACCCAACACTGACGTTTGTTTAAAGCCTACGTGATCCATGGTGTACCAAGAGACTGTATCCTGAAGTTGAACGGTGCTATGCAAAAGACGTCTACTTCACCCAACACTGACGTTTGTTTAAAGCTTACGTGATCCATGGTGTACCAAGAGACTGTATCCTGAAGTTGAACGGTGCTATGCAAAAGACGTCTACTTCACCCAACACTGACGTTTGTTTAAAGCCTACGTGATCCATGGTGTACCAAGAGACTGTATCCTGAAGTTGAACGGTGCTATGCAAAAGACGTCTACTTCACCCAACACTGACGTTTGTTTAAAGCCTACGTGATCCATGGTGTACCAAGAGACTGTATCCTGAAGTTGAACGGTGCTATGCAAAAGACGTCTACTTCACCCAACACTGACGTTTGTTTAAAGCCTACGTGATCCATGGTGTACTAAGAGACTGTATCCTGAAGTTGAACGGTGCTATGCAAAAGACGTCTACTTCACCCAACACTGACGTTTGTTTAAAGCCTACGTGATCCATGGTGTACCAAGAGACTGTATCCTGAAGTTGAACGGTGCTATGCAAAAGATGTCTACTTCAACCAACACTAACATTTGTTTAAAGCCTATGTGATCCATGGTGCACGAAGAGACAATTGCCTGTATGTTGGACGCTTGAAATGCAACGTACGTCTCTCTTCTCTCATTCGGACCATGGTGCACCAAGAGAATATAGCATGCATGTTGAACGCGTGCTATTCAAAGTACGTCATCTAGTTCCCACCCAAACCTTTGTTTTCGTTTTCAGTTGCTATAGCCACAGTTTGTACATGCAAATACTCACAGCCATAACATTATTCGCAACTCATATAAAATCTTAAATTCCATAAACCTGTAGTTTAAAGTTTGAGTATAGTATTTTGTAATTCGCTAGGTGAATGTAGCTCGTATGTTCGAGGGGATAGCAACAAGATTTAGGAAAGAAATTATATTGACAAATTACCGACGTAGAGTGTGTCACTTTGTAACCGAAGATTTGCAGCTTGTATTTATCACCCTGTGCTCATGGTGTCACCTCAGACCACAGATCATTCCCTCCTAATGGCACCATAATTAATCTCTTGTCCTACTATCTTGGTCTAATCATTTAACTGAAACCTAGAGGTGATTCGAGAACAACGACATTGGTATATGTGGGGACGTGAATGAGTACCTATTTTCCCAATTTAGTTTAAAAATTAATTTTTAGACTGAAGTTTATATAAATTAATACAACTCAAAACCCGTTGTCAGTAAAATCAACATGGTTGCAGGATTAGCAGCGTTGAAGGGTTGTGTTACTATATAAGTAATATTTATTTTATCTTTTTTACGATTGCTACTTTATGTCCACATTTATATATATATATATATATATATATATATATATATATATATATATATATATATATATAGTTCAATCGGTAATTAAATACGTTGTAATCATCCACTCATGTTCAAATACATTTGTTTAAACTTGTGGATGACACTTCATGTTAATACAGTGTTTTTTTTCAAATATTACCTCATTAACTAAATTTAATGGAATAATTTTTGTTTTATATTGGTGAAAATCTTTTCAAAAAGAGGGCAAGGAACGCAATAGTTATTTCATCCCATTTGGCCTAATATAGGTGATAACATATGATTTCATAAAACAGCTAATTCTATGCTACATTATATTTGGTAGAACAACTAACTCTTTTAACACAGAGGTTGTTTTACTTAACTTATACTAATTGTAATTATTTAAAAAAGTAACTCGAATAAATTTAAATTACAACGCTCAACATGTATCAAATGCAAGAGTATATCAAACTAACAAAGGATAGGTTGCGACCATGCTGCGCAGGAGCACATGACAATAGCCATTTTCACAGAGCCCATTCTGCCGCATTTTATAGTTTGGAATATATACCAAAGGAAAGGTTGCGACCATTCTGCGCAGAACCACAGGACAACAGTCATTGTCACAGAGCCCATTCAGCCGCATTTTATAGTTTAGAATATATTCCAAAGGAAAGGTTGCGACCATTCTGCGCAGGACCACAGGACAACAGCCATTGGCACAGAGCCCATTCAGCTGCATTATGTATTTCTTAATATATAACAGAGGATACGTTGCGACAATATTGCGCAGCAGCAAAGGACAACAATCATTGATACAGAACCCATTCAGCCACATTTCGTATTTCGTAATATGTAACCAAGGATAGGCTGCGATCATTCTGCGCAGGACCACAGGACAACAGCCATTATCACAGAGCCCATTCAGCCGCATTTTATAGTTTATAATATGTATATACAAAAGGAAAGGTTGCGACTATTCTGCGCAGACCACAGGACAACAGCCATTGTTATAATGCCCATACACCCGCATTTTGTATTACGTAATATATAACAAAGGATAGATTGCGACAATACTGCACAGCAGCACAGGACAATAGCCATTGTCACTGAGCCCATTCAGCCACATTTTGTATTTCGTAATATAAACCATAGGATAGATTGTGACAATACTGCGCAGCAGCACAGGACAATAGCCATTGTCACTGAGCCCATTCAGCCACATTTTGTATTTCGTAATATATACCATAGGATAGATTGTGACAATACTGCGCAGCAGCACAGGACAATAGCCATTGTCACTGAGCCCAATCAGCCACATTTTGTATTTCGTAATATATACCATAGGATAGATTGTGACAATACTGCGCAGCAGCACAGGACAATAGCCATTGTCACTGAGCCTATTCAGCCACATTTTGTATTTAGTAATATATACCATAGGACAGGTTGCAACAATACTGCCCTGCAGCACAGGACAATAGCCATTGTCACTGAGCCCATTCAGCCACATTTTGTATTTCGTAATATATAGCATAGGATAGGTTGCAACAATACTGCCCAGCAGCACAGGACAATAGCCATTGTCACTGAGCCCATTCAGCCACATTTTGTATTTCGTAATATATACCATAGGATAGGTTGCAACAATACTGCCCAGCAGCACAGGACAATAGCCATTGTCACTGAGCCCAATCAGCCACATTTTGTATTTCGTAATATATACCATAGGATAGATTGCGACAATACTGCACAGCAGCACAGGACAATAGCCATTGTCACTGAGCCCATTCAGCCACATTTTGTATTTAGTAATATATACCATAGGATAGGTTGCAACAATACTGCCCAGCAGCACAGGACAATAGCCATTGTCACTGAGCCCATTCAGCCACATTTTGTATTTCGTAATATATACCATAGGATAGATTGCGACAATACTGCACAGCAGCACAGGACAATAGCCATTGTCACTGAGCCCATTCAGCCACATTTTGTATTTCGTAATATATACCATAGGATAGGTTGCAACAATACTGCCCAGCACTACAGGACAATAGCCATTGTCACTGAGCCCATTCAGCCACATTTTGTATTTCGTAATATATACCATAGGATAGATTGTGACAATACTGCGCAGCAGCACAGGACAATAGCCATTGTCACTGAGCCCATTCAGCCACATTTTGTATTTCGTAATATATACCATAGGATAGATTGTGACAATACTGCGCAGCAGCACAGGACAATAGCCATTGTCACTGAGCCCAATCAGCCACATTTTGTATTTCGTAATATATACCATAGGATAGATTGTGACAATACTGCGCAGCAGCACAGGACAATAGCCATTGTCACTGAGCCCATTCAGCCACATTTTGTATTTCGTAATATATACCATAGGATAGGTTGCAACAATACTGCCCAGCAGCACAGGACAATAGCCATTGTCACTGAGCCCATTCAGCCACATTTTGTATTTCGTAATATATACCATAGGATAGGTTGCAACAATACTGCCCAGCAGCACAGGACAATAGCCATTGTCACTGAGCCCATTCAGCCACATTTTGTATTTCGGAATATATACCATAGGATAGGTTGCAACAATACTGCCCAGCAGCACAGAACAATAGCTATTGTCACTGAGCCCATTCAGCCACATTTTGTATCTCGTAATATATACCATAGGATAGATTGTGACAATACTGCGCAGCAGCACAGGACAATAGCCATTGTCACTGAGCCCATTCAGCCACATTTTGTATTTCGTAATATATACCATAGGATAGGTTGCAACAATACTGCCCAGCAGCACAGGACAATAGCCATTGTCACTGAGCCCATTCAGCCACATTTTGTATTTCGTAATATATACCATAGGATAGGTTGCAACAATACTGCCCAGCAGCACAGGACAATAGCCATTGTCACTGAGCCCATTCAGCCACATTTTGTATTTCGGAATATATACCATAGGATAGGTTGCAACAATACTGCCCAGCAGCACAGGACAATAGCCATTGTCACTGAGCCCATTCAGCCACATTTTGTATTTCGTAATATATACCATAGGATAGGTTGCAACAATACTGCCCAGCAGCACAGGACAATAGCCATTGTCACTGAGCCCATTCAGCCACATTTTGTATTTCGTAATATATACCATAGGATAGGTTGCAACAATACTGCCCAGCAGCACAGGACAATAGCCATTGTCACTGAGCCCATTCAGCCACATTTTGTATTTCGTAATATATACCATAGGATAGGTTGCAACAATACTGCCCAGCAGCACAGGACAATAGCCATTGTCACTGAGCCCGTTCAGCCACATTTTGTATTTCGTAATATATACCATAGGATAGGTTGCAACAATACTGCCCAGCAGCACAGGACAATAGCCATTGTCACTAAGCCCATTCAGCCACATTTTGTATTTCGTAATATATACCATAGGATAGGTTGCAACAATACTGCCCAGCAGCACAGAACAATAGCCATTGTCACTGAGCCCATTCAGCCACATTTTGTATTTCGTAATATATACCATAGGATAGATTGCGACAATACTGCACAGCAGCACAGGACAATAGCCATTGTCACTGAGCCCATTCAGCCACATTTTGTATTTCGTAATATATACCATAGGATAGATTGCGACAATACTGCACAGCAGCACAGGACAATAGCCATTGTCACTGAGCCCATTCAGCCACATTTTGTATTTCGTAATATATACCATAGGATAGATTGCGACAATACTGCACAGCAGCACAGGACAATAGCCATTGTCACTGAGCCCATTCAGCCACATTTTGTATTTCGTAATATATACCATAGGATAGATTGCGACAATACTGCAGAGCAGCACAGGACAATAGCCATTGTCACTGAGCCCATTCAGCCACATTTTGTATTTCGTAATATATACCATAGGATAGATTGCGACAATACTGCACAGCAGCACAGGACAATAGCCATTGTCACTGAGCCCATTCAGCCACATTTTGTATTTCGTAATATATACCATAGGATAGATTGCGACAATACTGCACAGCAGCACAGGACAATAGCCATTGTCACTGAGCCCATTCAGCCACATTTTGTATTTCGTAATATATACCATAGGATAGATTGCGACAATACTGCACAGCAGCACAGGACAATAGCCATTGTCACTGAGCCCATTCAGCCACATTTTGTATTTCGTAATATATACCATAGGATAGGTTGCAACAATACTGCCCAGCAGCACAGGACAATAGCCATTGTCACTGAGCCCATTCAGCCACATTTTGTATTTCGTAATATATACCATAGGATAGATTGCGACAATACTGCACAGCAGCACAGGACAATAGCCATTGTCACTGAGCCCATTCAGCCACATTTTGTATTTCGTAATATATACCATAGGATAGATTGCGACAATACTGCGCAGCAGCACAGGACAATAGCCATTGTCACTGAGCCCATTCAGCCACATTTTGTATTTCGTAATATATACCATAGGATAGGTTGCAACAATACTGCCCAGCAGCACAGGACAATAGCCATTGTCACTGAGCCCATTCAGCCACATTTTGTATTTCGTAATATATACCATAGGATAGATTGTGACAATACTGCGCAGCAGCACAGGACAATAGCCATTGTCACTGAGCCTATTCAGCCACATTTTGTATTTAGTAATATATACCATAGGATAGGTTTCAACAATACTAAGCAGCAGGATAGGACAATAGCCATTGACACAGAGCTCATTCAGTCGCACTTTATATTTCGTAATATCTAACAAAGGATAGATTGCTACAATACTGCGCAGCAGCACAAGACAACAGTCATTGGCACAAAGCCCATTCTGCACCATTTGGTATTTCGTAATATATAACAAAGGATATGTTGCGACAATACTGCGCAGCAACACAGGACAACAGCCATTGGAACAGAGCACATTCAGCCGCATTTTGTATTTCGTAATATATAACAAAGGATATGTTGCGACAATACTGCGCAGCAGCACAGGACAACAGCCTTTGTCACTGAGCCCATTCAGCCGCATTTTGTATTTCGTAATATATAACAAAGGATATGTTGCGACAATACTGCGCAGCAGCACAGGACAACAGCCATTGGCACAAAGCCCATTCAGCCGCAATTTTAGATTTCGTAATATATAACAAAGGATAGGTGCGACAATACTGCGCCCGAGTTCAGGACAACAGCTATTGTCACAGACCCCATTCAGCCGCATTTTGTAGTTCGGAATGTATATTAAAGGATAGGTTACGACCATAACGTGTAGGAGCATAAGACAACAGCTATTGTCACAGACCCCATTCAGCCGCATTTTGTAGTTCGGAAAGTATACCAAAGGATAGGTTACGACCATAACGTGTAGGAGCATAAGACAACAGCTATAGTCACAGACCCCATTCAGCCGCATTTTGTAGTTCGGAAAGTATACCAAAGGATAGGTTACGACCATAACGTGTAGGAGCATAAGACAACAGCTATTGTCACAGACCCCATTCAGCCGCATTTTGTAGTTCGGAATGTATACCAAAGGATAGGTTACGACCATAACGTGTAGGAGCATAAGACAACAGCTATTGTCACAGACCCCATTCAGCCGCATTTTGTAGTTCGGAAAGTATACCAAAGGATAGGTTACGACCATAACGTGTAGGAGCATAAGACAACAGCTATTGTTACAGAGCCCATTCATCCGCATTTTGTAGTTCGGAATATATACCAAAGGATAGGTTGCGACCATACTGTGCAGGAGCATAGGACAACAGCTATTGTAACAGAGCCCATTCAGCCGCATTTTGTAGTTCGGAATGTATACCAAAGGATAGGTTACGACCATAACGTGTAGGAGCATAAGACAACAGCTATTGTCACAGACCCCATTCAGCCGCATTTTGTAGTTCGGAATGTATACCAAAGGATAGGTTACGACCATAACGTGTAGGAGCATAAGACAACAGCTATTGTCACAGACCCCATTCAGCCGCATTTTGTAGTTCGGAAAGTATACCAAAGGATAGGTTACGACCATAACGTGTAGGAGCATAAGACAACAGCTATTGTCACAGACCCCATTCAGCCGCATTTTGTAGTTCGGAATGTATACCAAAGGATAGATTACGACCATAACGTGTAGGAGCATAAGACAACAGCTATTGTCACAGACCCCATTCAGCCGCATTTTGTAGTTCGGAAAGTATACCAAAGGATAGGTTACGACCATAACGTGTAGGAGCATAAGACAACAGCTATTGTCACAGACCCCATTCAGCCGCATTTTGTAGTTCGGAATGTATACCAAAGGATAGGTTACGACCATAACGTGTAGGAGCATAAGACAACAGCTATTGTCACAGACCCCATTCAGCCGCATTTTGTAGTTCGGAATGTATACCAAAGGATAGGTTACGACCATAACGTGTAGGAGCATAAGACAACAGCTATTGTTACAGAGCCCATTCAGCCGCATTTTGTAGTTCGGAATATATACCAAAGGATAGGTTGCGACCATACTGTGCAGGAGCATAGGACAACAGCTATTGTAACAGAGCCCATTCAGCCGCATTTTGTAGTTCGGAATATATACCAAAGGATAGGTTACGACCATAACGTGTAGGAGCATAAGACAACAGCTATTGTAACAGAGCCCATTCAGCCGCATTTTGTAGTTCGGAATGTATACCAAAGGATAGGTTACGACCATAACGTGTAGGAGCATAAGACAACAGCTATTGTCACAGAGCCCATTCAGCCGCATTTTGTAGTTCGGGATATATACCAAAGGATAGGTTACGACCATAATGTGTAAGAGCATAAGACAACAACTATTGTTACAGAGCCCATTCAGCCGCATTTTGTAGCTCGGAATATATACCAAAGGATAGGTTGCGACCATACTGTGCAGGAGCATAGGACAACAGCTATTGTAACAGAGCCCATTCAGACGCATTTTGTAGCTCGGAATATATACCAAAGGATAGGTTGCGACCATACTGTGCAGGAGCATAGGACAACAGCTATTGTAACAGAGCCCATTCAGACGCATTTTGTAGCTCGGAATATATACCAAAGGATAGGTTGCGACCATACTGTGCAGGAGCATAGGACAACAGCTATTGTAACAGAGCCCATTCAGACGCATTTTGTAGATCGGAATGTATACCAAAGGATAGGTTGCGACCATACTGTGCAGGAGCATAGGACAACAGCTATTGTAACAGAGCCCATTCAGACGCATTTTGTAGCTCGGAATATATACCAAAGGATAGGTTGCGACCATACTGTGCAGGAGCAAAGTAAAACAGCTATTGTCACAGATCTATTTCGCCGTTTTTGTATGGTTCGTGTTATGAAATATTTGCCTTGACGGTTATTTACAAATAGCTACTTTTAGTATCTCTTCGTATTTTTTGCTTGTCCTATAACTTCTTATTAGAGCAGGCGAACCTTTGTCAGAATCGTGCGAATTAATGTACGCATGCGTGAGTGACGTCATTAACTTTATGTTGGATACCTTGAGCTATGTGGTAGAACAGCTGTTTTAATATTTTTTTGTATATAATAAATTTTCAACCTTATTTATAATAACTGTAACAACTAATTGAAGAGTAATTAAATACAATGTTTTTTTTTTGTTGACCGAAGTAGTAAATGACTTTAAAAAAATTGTCTTCATAACTTGTTAAGCCTTTCAGAAATGTCGTCGTTTTCTATAACGATTTTTTAAACCATCCGTAATTTATTAATTTGAAAGAACAATGAATTGCATACAACAGAGGGCAGTGTTATTTATAGATTCCCGCCGGCTGGGTCACAGCGCTGCACGGAAGGGATGTCGAGGTCAACAAGTGGTTCTTAACCCGACCATTCACAGCGCTGCACACGCGATTCCCCTCCCTATAATAACACTGCTGCTGACGTGCTGAAATTTGTTTCAAGATCAAACCTTTATCATTAATTACAATGCGGTAATCATTGGTTTATTTTTGTCCTTGTATACTTGTGTGTGTGTGTGTGCGTGCATGTGTGTGTGTGTGTGTGTGTGTGTGTGTGTGCGTGCGTGTGTGTGTGTGTGTGTGTGTGTGTGTGTGTGTGTGTGTGTTTCATATTATGGGGGCCATAGTATTAGTTATAAAGTGATTAAAAACAATCATAACTCAATATCACTAACTACTTTGAATCATTCACTGTGGTTTACTAATAATAAATGATATACTAAATCCTCTACTCCTAATATTTTTGTACATTTAGTTTTTGTGCAGTATTTTATTTCCCAATATAATTAAAGTAATATCACGCGCTCTATTTCCAACAAGCATTATGATTAAATAGCATAATATGTCTCATGTAACTTCATACAAATTTGTAAATGTATGAACTATTCTGTCAGTCAGCGAGTAGTCGAAACCATTCGGACCAATTATATTTGCTTTAAAAATAAGATGGGTGTCTTACATTATATTTATATCATATTTACTTACAAATGATTAAGAGGTCGGTGAATGTAGACAACTTTTAAAATAATAGATTAAATTGTACATTAAGTCATGTATTTTAATTCATAACCCAATCATTTTTTCACTTGTAGAAATTTCTAAGGGTTAGTTAATTCATGAAAACCCGACTTACCATAGTTACCATCGAATATAAAAAGACACGTGTTCTGTAGCTAAATTGCCTACCCTGCGCCTGACAGAATAGTTGCTTTAGCGCCTGACATAAATGTTCAGCTGCACATTACTAGACTGCAACCACAAAGTCAACTATACCCTCTCTCTTACTTCATGTTAATGCTACATAAAGGAGTCATTATTATAAAACTATATCACCTTAATCATAGAATCTATGTTACATACATATTTGTGCTACGTATGACCTGAATCATAGAATCTATGTTACATACATATTTGTGCTACGTATGACCTGAATCATAGAATCTGTTTTACATACATATTTGTGCTACGTATGACCTGAATCATAGAATCTATGTTACATACATATTTGTGCTACGTATGACCTTAATCATAGAATCTATGTTACATACATATTTGTGCTACGTATGACCTTAATCATAGAATCTATGTTACATACATATTTGTGCTACGTATGACCTTAATCATAGAATCTATGTTACATACATATTTGTACTATGACCTTAATATTAGAATCTATGTTACATACATATTTGTGCTACGTATGACCTTAATCATAGAATCTATGTTACATACATATTTGTGCTACGTATGACCTTAATCATGGAATCTATGTTACATACATATTTGTGCTACGTATGACCTTAATCATGGAATCTATGTTACATACATATTTGTGCTACGTATGACCTTAATCATAGAATCTATGTTACATACACATTTGTGCTACGTATGTTTCCGTTTTGCCGTAGTAGTTTACAGTTTCGTCCACTAAATTCAAATATATTTTTAGACTTGTAGTGAATGAGACAATGTTAATACAGTGTTTTGATAATATTAGTTCAATAATTAAATTGAATGAATTATTTTTGGTTTTATATGGGAGAAAACTCTTTACAAAAGAGGTTATGTTCGTAATATAGTTATTTCGTCTAATTTCGATAAACGATAACATATGACTTCATGAAACAGTTGGTTACAATAGATTATGTGGTAGGACACCACTTTAGCATAGGTTAAGTCTATTTATATTATTTGGAATTATGTAACAGAGAATAACTGAAATAAAATTCTTTTTTGTTAACTCAAGTAAAACCTCACTTTAGAAAAATGTGTTTTACGTTGCTTTTTTTAAAAGAAATTGTACATTCTTATTTCCTGGTAAATCCAGGTATTGCAATGTTCGATTTTACATACTTCAGTCAGTTTATATGTTTTTAGCAATTTTGTGTAACTATATCTGAAGTAATAAATTGCTGGTATTGCCAAAGTAATTCTTTACGTTTCTTCAGCGTCCAGGTCGGCATAGTGACGGACAAGTTGCGTCGTCGTGTTAGCGCTCTGCCTCGGACGCGTCTATTCGACGTCTATTAAAACTTTTTAAGCATTAACATTCCCACATAAAACTATTCCTTCAACTGACGCGCAACAATAAAATTCCTAAAGCAGTAACAGACAGGTTTTTTGTCAAGAAAAACTTCTGTTTATATTATTTGTATTCCTTTTAATATGACTATTGCTTTAAAACACCGCTATAAAATACAGGACCGTTTTTTTCAAGTCAATTATAGTTTATTAATTAACAATAATAAGGTGTAGTCTCTAAAACGAATTTGTTTCCGACGTTAAATTAATTTTACTACTTAGGCCAAACTCATGGATTGTTTGTTTATTGCGTCAATACGCATAGCAAACGCTTTAATTCTTCTACATTATACTACAAATTTGAGCTTAGATATTTACATAATATTTTTTCTTTCTAAATTAATGTACAGTACGTGCCAAAATAAACAGTACTGGGTTTTTTTTATTTAATTTTATTTTATTTACATTGTTTTACAAACATATACAAGTAAAAAGAAGCTAAATCGGTTAGACTCGGCTATAAACATGTTCTATTTCACCTCTGTTCAATTTGAGGGAACACTCGTACGGTTCTTGAAGGTTTTGTATTACTTTAGTGAAGAGGGGTCGTTTATTTCTCTTTATACACGTGGTTATTTATTCATGTAGTTTGACGATGGAGGTAGGTGGATTACCACAGAATATTTTCTTCTTCATCATTTCCCTGACGTAGGCGTCAGGTGGTTTAAGATCAGGGGTGGGGCTGGGTAAGAAAGGTTTGTTCTAAAGAAGATGAGACATTTACCAAAAGTTTCTTGAAAGAAAGCAATATGGTCTAAGGCAGAGTGGCTTGTTGCTGGAACCGTTATGAACGAAAAGGCAGGTTTTGGGGACAACAAAATCTCTTGCAGTCCCCTATAAAACGACAAAGAATGACCCCATGTTAGTCATTCTACTACAGCTGATTCAGTTTCAGTGCTGTTCATTTTAGCGCATACGGTATTTAGCACTACATTGGATTACCGTGAGCGATACGCAAGTTTTGTCCAACACAACATAAGTGGATATAGACTGGAATGCTGCAACGGTATGTATAAGTTAGTATATTAATTTACAACGGAAACATAACATACCAATACCTGACGGATATTCTTGCTAGAATGTAGAAATGAAGTGTTTCCCCTGCATATCAAAGAAATAGATAAACAAGTTTAATAGTTTCATACAGATGGCAATACTAGCCTAAGGGAGGAACAGAATATTTTACGAATTGCCGTCAAAGGTTTTAAATAAATTGTACTTGACTCGAAAACGAAGATTCTTTTTATCGTGTCTAATATTTCTGCCAGTTTAAACATACTACGGTGCTTTAGGGTCCAGTAGTCTAGTCTTGTGTACGGTGAAAATATTATCGCTTGGGTTGGTAGCAACATGAGCGGGATGTGAAGACTATTGCAGGACTCTTTGGACAGCACGACAGTAGCGGCTTGAGGACTACTCCCGCCTGCTGTACCCGGGTGGATGAATATGAAGTTTTGCCGTATGCGCCAAAATAAACAGTATTGCAACTGAATCAACTATAGTATAATCGGCTATATAGGATATTCTTGGTCGTTTTATAGGAGAACTCAGAAGATTTTTTTGGTGGCCGAAACCTTTTCATTCAGAATGGTTCCATCAAGAGGACGCAACCAGTCATACTGACGACGTTGACATCCTTTAAAAAAACACTTTTGACGACCTTCTCGTCATCCTTAAAGCAAACTTTCCTTACCCACTTTCCCGATCTTACACCTCCTGACGCCTCGTCTGGGGAATGATGAAGGAGAAGATTTTCCGTGATGACCACTATTTTCATACTACAAGAAAAAATAACCATTTATAATGATCATGAAACAACCCCTATTTACCAAAATGATGCAAAACATTTAATAACGGTACGAGTGTTGCCTCATATTGAACGGAGGTCATACAGAACATACCCGAATATAACCGATTTACCTTCTTCTTACTCGTATGTGTTTGTAAAACTATGTAAATAAAGTAAAATAAACAGAATCTTACAACTGTTTCAGTACTGTTTATTTTGGCGCATAACGTATATGTTTTGGACTATTCATAGGTTCTAATAAGCCTTCATAGAGGCATTTCCCCGACGTAGATCTCGTCTTTACCAAGGTCACTCGCTAATGGGGAAGTAAGTAAACCTGCTTTTATAAAATAGTGATTACTATATTGCGCAGGCGCGACGATGAGTCTTGAGGGCTCTGCGCACGTTAAAATGTCACGCACACCAAATTTTAAACACATAAGAATTTCGTAGCTAATGGCATCACGCAACACGTTGATTTGTGAAAACTGTAACTGTGTTTACTTGTGAGCGTTTACCTTACGGTTGTTACTCCCACGGTCTACGAGATTTACTCACAACATATTGAAAATGTAAGATTCTACCGTATCTGTAATACATGACATAGACGCGGTAGAGAGGGGTTATACATTTAACTCAGTATCTCATATTTACAAGCTTGTGTATTGTGCTGAAGCTCATAAAAAATCAAAGTTGGGTAGTGTCTCCATGGTATAAACAGTCGCCTACACTGCTTTTATCGTATTTGGCAACTCGTTATAGCTACGCCCTTTATGGAACATGTGCGCAGGCGTTAGACGTGAATTCTCGGAACTTATTAAACACCCAATTCGTCCCGAGCACGCTGTGACTTTTTTACATTGTTTGTTTCCTATATATTTAAACATTTGTTACATTTTCATTATGGTTGTAAAACTCGTTTGTCTAACCCCACGTTACACCCGGACGAAATCTTTCAAATTTCATGTCAATTTTTTTTAGACTGTAAAAATGTATAAATCATTGAAAACTTGTTTATCGATCATCCTTACATTCATGTAAGAATTTTTATTTAAATAGAACTTTAAACCAAGTGGCAATGCTATTGGTTTAAAAGCTACAGGTAAGGCGCTAATGATTAACCTCCTCCTGTTGGCCTCTTCACCCAAGCATGACCCTGTACATAATGTCGACGAGCTTGAGACATGTTGTCAGTCTCGACACAAATAATTGCCATCTTAGATTAACTTTGTGTCTGCCCTAATTTGGCTAGTTTGCAGTCGTTTTAATCTGCGTTTCTAGGATTAAATGGAGCAAATGCAACAAGAAAATCTTGTGGTTACACTATGGAATCGTAACATGTTTTATAAAAATATCAAAAGTGTTTCTCACGGAGTTGTTGGCATTGATTGGCAGCTGTACGTTTTCAAGTTGGCCAGTAGGAGACCCTTCATAAATCCAGTTACTTGGGATGAGGGAGGCGAGACGCTAGTTACCTAGCAACCGAGCTTGTTTACCGGAATCGCCAGCCAGCCTCGTATTAATATGGCATTCAGTGTTCCAGCTTTGTTTATCTCTCTCTCTCTCTCTCTCTCTCTCTCTCTCTCTCTCTCTCTCTCTCTCTCTCTACTGTCTGTCTGACTCTTCCTCACTGTGTTTGTTCCTATGCTGAAATGTACATGCCATAATCGACCTTGGCCACACCTAGTCTATTTGTGGGTTAACTCTTTTCAGCCTTCCTACTAAATCCTTCTCCAAACACCGAAGCATCTACTCGCCACAATGCTGGAAGTCTTGCATTCGTTGCACTAGCATTTAACCATGGCCCATGTATCTCTATGATCTTCATGCTCTGGCAACCGTCCTTCCTGTGTGTGTATATATATATATATATATATATATATATATATATATATATATATACACCAAGGGGAAATTCGTAAAAACTTCTGGCATTGCATAATCACAAAGTTAAAAGGGAACGCCTGAATGTGACATCAGAGGTTAGAAACTCCAATGTTAAGGGTGTGGAAAAGGCTGTGGTCAGAGGTTTTGAAACTCCAATGTTAAGGGCGACAAAACGGCTGAGAATGTAAAGCCAGTGTAAACAAATAACGACACCGACGCGACGGTTTGATCACAAAAGTAAAAAATATAAAGTCGCATTTCAAAAAATATACAGTATTACGAATTAAGGAGTACTTTATCTGCACCTACTCTATATAATTAGTCGGTTTTGACTTTATTTATTTAATTTTGACATACAAAACTTCAATTGAAACTCAAAAACAGGATTTATGGAAGGACATAGATGAATAAACAATTAAGGGGTAGTAATATTTTATGCCAGTAATTATTACCAAAGAGACGCGACAGTTATAAGCCACGCTTATTTCGAAGTCGTAAACCGCAGTCTCACGCGATACTTTAATTTATTAATGCTTTTGTTTTGTTTTACATTTTATTGCCCCGTTATATCGAAGCGGGAATTTACTAATTGACGTAGATCATAAGATTAGCTACACCTACACGTGTCAATAGTTGTTGCTACCAGAACGAGGCATTGACGAGCACTACATTGTTGTATCGAGGCGGGAATATACTAATTGTCGTAGATCATAAGATTAGCTACACCTACACGTGTAATTAGTTGTTGCTACCAGAACGAGGCATTTACGAGAACTACATTGTTGTATCGAGGCGGGAATTTACTATTTATCGTAGATCATAGGATTAGCTACACCTACACGTGTAATTTGTTGTTGCTACCAGAACAAGGCATTGACGAGAACTACATTGCTGTATCGAGGCGGGAATTTACTAATTGTCGTAGATCATAGGATTAGCTACACCTACACGTGTCCATAGTTGTTGCTACCATAACAAGGCATTTACGAGAACTACATTGTTGTATCGAGGCGGGAATTTACTAATTGTCGTAGATCATAGGATTAGCTACACCTAAACGTGTAATTAGTTGTTGCTACCAGAACAAGGCATTGACAAGAAATACATTGTTGTATCGAGGCGGGAATTTACTAATTGTCGTAGATCATAAGATTAGCTACACCTACACGTGTCCATAGTTGTTGCTACCAGAACATAGCATTGACGAGAACTACATTGTTGTATCGAGGCGGGAATTTACTAATTGTCGTAGATCATAGGATTAGCTACACCTACACGTGTAATTAGTTGTTGCTACCAGAACAAGGCATTGACGAGAACTACATTGTTGTATCGAGGCGGGAATTTACTAATTGTCGTAGATCATAGGATTAGCTACACCTACACGTGTAACTAGTTGTTGCTACCAGAACAAGGCATTGACGAGAACTACATTGTTGTATCGAGGCGGGAATTTACTAATTGTCGTAGATCATAAGATTAGCTACACCTAGACGTGTCAATAGTTGTTGCTACCAGAACAAGGCATTGACGAGAACTACATTGTTGTATCGAGGCGGGAATTTACTAATTGTCGTAGATTATAGGATTAGCTACACCTACACGTGTAATTAGTTGTTGCTACCAGAACAAGGCATTGACGAGAACTACATTTTTGTATCGAGGCGGGAATTTACTAATTGTCGTAGATCATAAGATTAGCTACACCTACACGTGTAATTAGTTGTTGCTACCAGAACAAGGCATTGACGAGAACTACATTGTTGTATCGAGGCGGGAATTTACTAATTGTCGTAGATCATAGGATTAGCTACACCTACACGTGTAATTAGTTGTTGCTACAAGAACAAGGCATTGACGAGAACTACATTGTTGTATCGAGGCGGGAATTTACTAATTGTCGTAGATCATAGGATTAGCTACACCTATGTAACACATGAGCCTTTTTCCTGGGGTAACTATTTATAAGGGCTTTATTCAAAATGTGTGTTAATTACTAATTAACAAATTAATTAACCTTACTTACAAGGGGCTCCTAAGTTCTCCGTTTCCAGCCAGGCATAATAATGTCTTTCTGTAAACGATCTTCCGATATCATTGGAAGGTAGAACTAGGTTACTTGAAATGAAATTGAAAGTTTGTTACGTTCTAGTTTACTTGAGAAATAAGAATTTAAATTTTTAAAATACAAAGTCATACAATTTATTAATCAAATTACAAAAGAACAAAAGACAGCAATGTGTCGAGTAATTTACTTTTAATTACTGCTAGTTATTCCATACATTTTAATTACTTATAACCTTTAACATTGATATATATCGAGAAGATAGTAACTTAAGATTTCCAATTAAATTTTTAGAAATGAATATTCAAGGGACAATTTCTACCGTTCATGTGTTAACCGTTTATCATTTAAAATTCAACTTAGTTAACATTAAAATACATTTTCTTTATTATTATCTAAAACGTACCTGCTTGTGCACATTACTTATTTTTAAAACACTTTAACACATATTAAACATTGCCCATGGCTTTTGGAATCACTAATCACTTAACACATCGCTCTTGCAAATCAGCGCACTTAAACAAAAATGATATCAACTTTTACTCATTTGAAATACAAAAAATAATCGCTTCTGACTTCTTCTTTAGCTCGTTACTAAAATTTGGTACCGGCCTTGACATCTTAAAATTTGGAATACTGGAAGCTTATAAATTTCTAGGTTACGTCCGAAAATGCCATCACGTCTGTTCTGTTCAAGAACCTCTGGATGAGTGGGGCTTCTGAAGGGGCACGCCAACGGAAATCCCACCCTTGGTTATTATTTCGAATTTTTCGATTGGTGCATTGGATCTGGCGATATCAGACCATGCTTGCGTCACATGAGGTGATGTCAGTTAATTACCCTGAGTTACTACCTCGTACGATATTTTACATTTTTACCCGCTAAGGGTGCTACTATCTATGCTAGCTTCATAATGAGAACGAATAAAACAAACATTTTCTTTTATATTGGGAAGATATAATTATTAACTAAAAATTAAACATATTAATGAATTTATATGTAACACCTTATTTTTAAGAGTGTTACAACTACACGTGTAATTAGTTGTTGCTACCAGAACAAGGCATTGACGAGAACTACATTGTTGTATCGAGGCGGGAATTTACTAATTGTCGTAGATCATAAGATTAGCTACACCTACACGTGTCAATAGTTGTTGCTACCAGAACAAGGCATTGACGAGAACTACATTGTTGTATCGAGGCGGGAATTTACTAATTGTCGTAGATCATAAGATTAGCTACACCTACACGTGTCAATAGTTGTTGCTACCAGAACAAGGCATTGACGAGAACTACATTGTTGTATCGAGGCGGGAATTTACTAATTGTCGTAGATCATAGGATTAGCTACACCTACACGTGTAATTAGTTGTTGCTACAAGAACAAGGCATTGACGAGAACTACATTGTTGTATCGAGGCGGGAATTTACTAATTGTCGTAGATCATAAGATTAGCTACACCTACACGTGTCCATAGTTGTTACTACCAGAACAAGGCATTGACGAGAACTACATTGTTGTATCGAGGCGGGAATTTACTAATTGTCGTAGATCATAGGATTAGCTACACCTACACGTGTAATTAGTTGTTGCTACCAGAACAAGGCATTGACGAGAAATACATTGTTGTATCGAGGCGGGAATTTACTAATTGTCGTAGATCATAAGATTAGCTACACATACACGTGACCATAGTTGTTGCTACCAGAACAAGGCATTGACGAGAACTACATTGTTGTATCGAGGCGGGAATTTACTAATTGTCGTAGATCATAAGATTAGCTACACCTACACGTGTCAATAGTTGTTGCTACCAGAACAAGGCATTGACGAGAACTACATTGTTGTATCGAGGCGGGAATTTAGTAATTGTCGTAGATCATAGGATTAGCTACACCTACACGTGTAATTAGTTGTTGCTACCAGAACAAGGCATTGACGAGAACTACATTGTTGTATCGAGGCGGGAATTTACTAATTGTCGTAGATCATAAGATTAGCTACACCTACACGTGTCCATAGTTGTTACTACCAGAACAAGGCATTGACGAGAACTACATTGTTGTATCGAGGCGGGAATTTACTTAGCTACACCTACACGTGTAATTAGTTGTTGCTACCAGAACAAGGCATTGACGAGAAATACATTGTTGTATCGAGGCGGGAATTTACTAATTGTCGTAAATCATAAGATTAGCTACACCTACACGTGTCCATAGTTGTTGCTACCAGAACAAGGCATTGACGAGAACTACATTGTTGTATCGAGGCGGGAATTTACTAATTGTCGTATATCATAAGATTAGCTACACCTACACGTGTCAATAGTTGTTGCTACCATAACAAGGAATTTACGAGAACTACATTGTTGTATCGAGGCGGGAATTTACTAATTGTAGTAGATCATAAGATAAGCTACACCTACACGTGTAATTAGTTGTTGCTACCAGAACAAGGCATTTACGAGAACTACATTGTTGTGTCGAGGCAGGAATTTACTAATTGTCGTAATTCATAAGATTAGCTACACATACACTTGCCCCTTGGGGTTGCCATCGTAGCAAGGAGCCGACGAAAACAGTATTGTTGTATGGAAGCATGCATTTACTACCTGCATGGAATAAAATTACCTGGATCATAATATTAGTTACACCTACACTTGTCCCTTGGGGTTGCCATCGTAGCAAGGAGCTTACGAAAACAGTATTGTTGTATGGAAGCATGCATTTACTACCTGCATGGAATAATATTACATGGATCATAATATTAGCTACACCTACACTTGTCCCTTGGGATTGCCATCGGAGCAAGGATTCTACGAAAACAGTATTGTTGTATGGAAGCATGCATTTACTACCTGCATGGAATAATAATACCTGGTTCATAATATTAGCTACACCTACACTTGTCCCTTGGGGTTGCCATCGTAGCAAGGAGCTCACGAAAAGAGTATTGTTGTATGGAAGCATTGATTTACTACATGCATGGAATAATATTACCTGGATCATAATATTAGCTACACCTACACTTGTCCCTTGGGGTTGCCATCGGAGCCAGGATTCTACGAAAACAGTATTGTTGTATGGAACCATGCATTTACTACCTGCATTGAATAATATTACCTAGATCATAATATTAGCTACACATACACTTGTCTTTTGGGGTTGCCATCGGAGCAAGGATTCTACAAAAACCGTATTCTTGTATGGAAGCATGCATTTACTACCTGCATGGAATAATATTACCTGGATCATAATATTTACTACACCTACACTTGTCCCTTGGGGTTGCATTCGGAGCAAGGATTCTACGAAAACAGTATTGTTGTATGGAAGCATGCATTTACTACCTGCATGGAATAATATTACCTGGATTATAATATTAACTACACCTACACTTGTCCCTTGGGGTTGCCATCGGAGCAAGGATTCTACGAAAACAGTATTGTTGTATGGAAGCATGAATTTACTACCTGCATGGAATAATATTACCTGGATCATAATATTAGCTACACTTACACTTGTCCCTTGGGGATGCCATTGGAGCAAGGATTCTACGAAAACAGTATTGTCGTATGGAAGCATGCATTTACTACCTGCATGGAATAATATTACCTGGATCATAATATTAGCTACACGTACACTTGTCCCTTAGGGTTGCCATCGGAGCAAGGATTCTACGAAAACAGTATTGTTGTATGGAAGCATGCATTTACTACCTGCATGGAATAATATTACCTGGATCATAATATTAGCTACACCTACACTTGTCCCTCTAGGTTGCAATCGGTGCAAGGAATCTACGAAAACAGTATTGTTGTATGGAAGCATGCATTCACTACCTGCATGGAATAATATTACCTGGATCATAATATTAGCTACACCTACACTTGTCCCTTAGGGTTGCCATCGGAGCAAGGATTCTACGAAAACAGTATTGTTGTATGGAAGCATGCATTTACTACCTGCATGGAATAATATTACCTGGATCATAATATTAGCTACACCTACACTTGTCCCTCTAGGTTGCAATCGGTGCAAGGAATCTACGAAAACAGTATTGTTGTATGGAAGCATGCATTTACTACCTGCATGGAATAATATTACCTGGATCATAATATTAGCTATACCTACACTTGTCCCTTGGGGTTGACATTAAAGCAATTATTCTACGAAAACAGTATTGTTGTATGGAAGCATGCATTTACTACCTGTATGGAATAATATTACCTGGATCATAATATTAGCAACACCTACACTTGTCCCTTGGGGTTACCATCGGAGCAAGGATTCTACGAAAACATTATTGTTGTATGGAAGCATGGATTTACTACGTGCATGGAATAATATTACCTGGATCATAATATTAGCTACACCTACACTTGTCCCTTGGGGCTGCCGTCGGAGCAAGGATTCTTCGAAAACAGTATTGTTGTATGGAAGCATGCATTTACTACCTGCATTGAATAATATAACTTGGATCATAATATTAGCTACACCTACACTTGTCTCTTGGGATTGCCATCGGAGCAAGGATTCCACGAAAACAGTATTGTTGTATGGAAGCATGCATTTACTACCTGCATGGAATAATATTACCTGGATCATAATATTAGCTACACCTAAACTTGTCCCTTGGGGTTGCCATCGGAGCAAGGATTCTACGAAAACAGTATTGTTGTATGGAAGCATGCATTCACTACCTGCATGGAATAATATTACCTGGATCATAATATTAGCTGTACCTACACTTGTCCCTTGGGGTTGCCATCGGAGCAAGGATTCTACGAAAACAGTATTGTTGTATGGAAGCATGCATTTACTACCTGCATGGAATAATATTACCTGGATCATAATATTAGCTACACCTACACTTGTCTCTTGGGATTGCCATCGGAGCAAGGAGCCTACGAAAACAGTATTGTTGTATGGAAGCATGCATTTACTACCTGCATGGAATAATATTACCAGGATCATAATATTAGCTACACCTACACTTGTCTCTTGGGATTGCCATTGGAGCAAGGATTCTACGAAAACAGTATTGTTGTATGGAAGCATGGATTTACTACCTGCATGGAATAATATTACCAGGATCATAATATTAGCTACACCTACACTTGTCCCTTGGGGTTGCCATCGGAGCAAGGAGCTTACGAAAACAGTATTGTTGTATGTAAGCATGCATTTACTACCTGCATGGAATAATATTACCTGGATTATAATATTAGCTACACCTACACTTGTCTCTTGGGGTTGCCATCGGAGCAAAGATTCTACGGAAACAGTATTGTTGTATGGAAGCATGCATTTACTACCTGCATGGTATAATATTACCAGGATCATAATATTAGCTACACCTACACATATCTATTGGGGTTGCCATCGGAGCAAGGAGCTTACGAAAACAGTATTGTTGTATGGAAGCATGGATTTACTACCTGTATGGAATAATATTACTTGGATCATAATATTAGCTACACCTACACTTGTCCCTTAGGGTTGCCATCGGAGCAAGGATTCTACGAAAACAGTATTGTTGTATGGAAGCATGCATTTACTACCTGCATGGAATAATATTACCTGGATCATAATATTAGCTATACCTACACTTGTCCCTTAGGGTTGCCATTGGAGCAAGGATTCTACGAAAACAGAATTGTTGTATGGAAGCATGCATTTACTACCTGTATGGAATAATATTACCTGGATCATAATATTAGCTACACCTACACTTGTCCATTGGGGTTGTCATCGGAGCAAGGATTCTACGAAAACATTATTGTTGTATGGAAGCCTGGATTTACTACGTGCATGGAATAATATTACCTAGATCATAATATTAGCTACACCTACACTTGTCCCTTGGGATTGCCATCGGAGCAAGGATTCTACGAAAACAGTATTGTTGTATGGAAGCATGCATTTACTACCTGCATGGAATAATATTACCTGGATCATAATATTAGCTACACCTACACTTGTCCCTTGGGGTTGCCATCGGAGCAAGGAGCCTACGAAAACAGTATTGTTGTATGGAAGCATGCATTTACTACCTGCATGGAATAATATTACCTGGATCATAATATTAGCTATACCTACACTTGTCCCTTGGGGTTGCCATTGGAGCAAGAATTCTACGAAAACAGTATTGTTGTATGGAAGCATGCATTTACTACCTGTATGGAATAATATTACCTGGATCATAATAATAGCTACACCTACACTTGTCCCTTGGGGTTGCCATCGGAGCAAGGATTCTACGAAAACATTATTGTTGTATGGAAGCATGGATTTACTACCTGCATGGAATAATATTACCAGGATCATAATATTAGCTACACCTACACTTGTCCTGTGGGGTTGCCATCGGAGCAAACATTCTACGGAAACAGTATTGTTGTATGGAAGCATGCATTTACTACCTGCATGGAATAATAATACCTGGTTCATAATATTAGCTATACCTACACTTGTCCCTTGGGGTTGCCATTGGAGCAAGGATTCTACGAAATCAGTATTGTTGTATGGAAGCATGCATTTACTACCTGCATGGAATAATATTACCTGGATCATAATATTAGCTACACCTACCCTTGTCCCTTGGGGTTGCCATCGGAGCAAGGAGCCTACGAAAACAGTATTGTTGTATGGAAGCATGCATTTACTACCTGCATGGAATAATATTACCAGGATCATAATATTAGCTACACCTACACTTGTCTCTTGGGATTGCCATCGGATCAAGGATTCTACGAAAACAGTATTGTTGTATGGAAGCATGGATTTACTACCTGCATTGAATAATATTACCTGGATCATAATATTAGCTACACCTACACTTGTCCCTTGGGGTTGCCATCGGAGCAAGGAGCCTACGAAAACAGTATTGTTGTATGGAAGCATGCATTTACTACCTGCATGGAATGATATTACCTGGATCATAATATTAGCTACACTTACACTTGTCCCTTGGGGATGCCATCGGAGCAAGGATTCTACGAAAACAGTATTGTTGTATGGAAGCATGCATTTACTACCTGCATGGAATAATATTACCTGGATCATAATATTAGCTACACCTACACTTGTCCCTTGGGGTTGCCATCGGAGCAAGGAGCCTACGAAAACAGTATTGTTGTATGGAAGCATGCATTTACTACCTGCATGGAATAATATTACCTGGATCATAATATTAGCTACACCTACACTTGTCCCTTGGGGTTGCCATCGGAGCAAGGAGCCTACGAAAACAGTATTGTTGTATGAAAGCATGGATTTACTACCTGCATGGAATAATATTACCTGGATCATAATATTAGCTACACCTACACTTGTCCCTTGGGGTTGCAATCGGAGCAAGGATTCTACGATAACAGTATTGTTGTATGGAAGCATGCATTTACTACCTGTATGGAATAATATTACCTGTATCATATTATTAGCTACACCTACACTTGTCCCTTGGGGTTGCCATCGGAGCAAGGATTCTACGAAAACAGTATTGTTGTATGGAAGCATGCATTTACTACCTGCATGGAATAATATTACCTGGATTATAATATTAGCTACACCTACACTTGTCCCTTGGGGTTGCCATCGGAGCAAGGATTCTACGAAAACAGTATTGTTGTATGGAAGCATGCATTTACTACCTGTATGGAATAATATTACCTGGATCATAATATTAGCTACACCTACACTTGTCCCTTGGGTTTGCCATCGGAGCAAGGATTCTACGAAAACAGTATTGTTGTATGGAAGCATGCATTTACTACCTGTATGGAATAATATTACCTGGATCATAATATTAGCTACACCTACACTTGTCCCTTGGGATTGCCATCGGAGCAAGGATTCTACGAAAACAGTATTGTTGTATGGAAGCATGCATTTACTACCTGCATGGAATAATATTACCTGGATCATAATATTAGCTACACCTACACTTGTCCCTTGGGGTTGCCATCGGAGCAAGGATTCTACGAAAACAGTATTGTTGTATGGAAGCATGCATTTACTACCTGCATGGAATAATATTACCTGGATCATAATATTAGCTACACCTACACTTGTCCCTTGGGGTTGCCATCGGAGCAAGGATTCTACGAAAACAGTATTGTTGTATGGAAGCATGCATTTACTACCTGTATGGAATAATATTACCTGGATCATAATATTATCTACACCTACACTTGTCCCTTGGGGTTGCCATCGGAGCAAGGATTCTACGAAAACAGTATTGTTGTATGGAAGCATGCATTTACTACCAGTATGGAATAATATTACCTGGATCATAATATTAGCTACACCTACACTTGTCCCTTGGGGTTGCCATCGGAGCAAGGATTCTACGAAAACAGTATTGTTGTATGGAAGCATGCATTTACTACCTGCATGGAATAATATTACCTGGATCATAATATTAGCTACACCTACACTTGTCCCTTGGGGTTGCCATCGGAGCAAGGAGCCTACGAAAACAGTATTGATGTATGGAAGCATGCATTTACTACCTGCATGGAATAATATTACCTGGATCATAATATTAGCTACACCTACACTTGTCCCTTGGGGTTGCTATCGGAGCAAGGAGCCTACGAAAACAGTATTGTTGTATGGAAGCATGCATTTACTACCTGCATGGAATAATATTACCAGGATCATAATATTACCTACACCTACACTTGTCTCTTGGGATTGCCATCGGAGCAAGGATTCTACGAAAACAGTATTGTTGTATGGAAGCATGGATTTACTACCTGCATTGAATAATATTACCTGGATCATAATATTAGCTACACCTACACTTGTACCTTGGGGTTGCCATCGGAGCAAAGATTCTACGGAAACAGTATTTTTGTATAGAAGCATGCATTTACTACCTGCATGGTATAATATTACCAGGATCATAATATTAGCTACACCTACACTTGTCTTTTGGGGTTGCCATCGCAACAAGGAGCTTACGAAAACAGTATTGTTGTATGGAAGCATGGATTTACTACCTGTATGGAATAATATTACCTGGATCATAATACTAGCTACACCTACACTTGTCCCTTGGGGTTGCCATCGGAGCAAGGTTTCTACGAAAACAGTATTGTTGTATGGAAGCATGCATTTACTACCTGCATGGAATAATATTACCTGGATCATAATACTAGCTACACCTACACTTGTCCCTTGGGGTTGCCATCGGAGCAAGGATTCTACGAAAACAGTATTGTTGTATGGAAGCATGCATTTACTACCTGCATGGAATAATATTACCTGGATCATAATACTAGCTACACCTACACTTGTCCCTTGGGGTTGCCATCGGAGCAAGGTTTCTACGAAAACAGTATTGTTGTATGGAAGCATGCATTTACTACCTGCATGGAATAATATTACCTGGATCATAATACTAGCTACACCTACACTTGTCCCTTGGGGTTGCCATCGGAGCAAGGATTCTACGAAAACAGTATTGTTGTATGGAAGCATGCATTTACTACCTGCATGGAATAATATTACCTGGATCATAATACTAGCTACACCTACACTTGTCCCTTGGGGTTGCCATCGGAGCAAGGATTCTACGAAAACAGTATTGTTGTATGGAAGCATGCATTTACTACCTGCATGGAATAATATTACCTGGATCATAATACTAGCTACACCTACACTTGTCCCTTGGGGTTGCCATCGGAGCAAGGATTCTACGAAAACAGTATTGTTGTATGGAAGCATGCATTTACTACCTGCATGGAATAATATTACCTGGATCATAATATTAGCTACACCTACACTTATCCCCTGGTGTTGCCATCGGAGCAAGGATTCTACGAAAATAGTATTGTTGTATGGAAGCATGCATTTACTACCTGCATGGAATAATATTACCTGGATCATAATATTAGCTTCACCTACACATGTCCCTTGGGGTTGCCATCGGAGCAAGGATTCTACGAAAACAGTATTGTTGTATGGAAGCATACATTTACTACCTGCATGGAATAATATTACCTGGATCATAATATTAGCTACACCTATACTTGTCCCTTGGGGTTGCCATCGGAGCAAGGATTCTACGAAAACAGTATTGTTGTATGGAAGCATGCATTTACTACCTGCATGGAATAATATTACCAGGATCATAATATTAGCTACACGTACACTTGTCTCTTGGGATTGCCATCGGAGCAAGGATTCTACGAAAACAGTATTGTTGTATGGAAGCATGGATTTACTACCTGCATTGAATAATATTACCTGGATCATATTATTAGCTACACCTACACTTGTCCCTTGGGTTTGCCATCGGAGCAAAGATTCTACGAAAAGAGTATTGTTGTATGGAAGCATGGATTTACTACCTGTATGGAATAATATTACCTGGATCATAATATTAGCTACACCTATACTTGTCCCTTGGGGTTGCCATCGGAGCAATAATTCTACGAAAACAGTATTGTTGTATGGAAGCATGCATTTACTACCTGCATGGAATAATATTACCTGGATCGTAATATTAGCTACACCTATACTTGTCCCTTGGGGTTGCCATCGGAGCAAGGATTCTACGAAAACAGTATGGTTGTATGGAAGCATGCATTTACTACCTGCATGGAATAATATTACCAGGATCATAATATTAGCTACACCTATACTTGTCCCTTGGGGTTGCCATCGGAGCAAGGATTCTACGAAAACAGTTTTGTTGTATGGAAGCATGGATTTACTACCTGCATGGAATAATATTACCTGGATCATAATATTAGCTACACCTACACTTGTCCCTTGGGGTTGCCATCGGAGCAAGGATTCTACGAAAACAGTATTGCTGTATGGAAGCATGGATTTACTACCTGCATGGAATAATATTACCTGGATCGTAATATTAGCTACAGCTATACTTGTCCCTTGGGGTTGCCATCGGAGCAAGGATTCTACGAAAACAGTATTGTTGTTTTAAAGCATGCATTTACTACCAGCATGGAATAATATTACCAGGATCATAATATTAGCTACACGTACACTTGTCTCTTGGGGTTGCCATCGGAGCAAGGATTCTACGAAAACCGTATTGTTGTATTAAAGCATGCATTTACTACCAGCATGGAATAATATTACCAGGATCATAATATTAGCTACACCTACACTTGTTCCTTGGGGTTGCCATCGGAGCAAGGATTCTACGAAAACAGTATGGTTGTATGGAAGCATGCACTTACTACCTGCATGGAATAATATTACCAGGATCATAATATTAGCTACACGTACACTTGTCTTTTGGGGTTGCCATCGGTGCAAGGATTCTAAGAAAACAGTATTGCTGTATTAAAGCATGCATTTACTACCAGCATGGAATAATATTACCTGGATCATAATATTAGCTACACTTACACTTGTCCCTTGGGGTTGCCATCGGAGCAAGGATTCTACGAAAACAGTATTGATGTATGGAAGCATGGATTTACTACCTGTATGGAATAATATTACCTGGATCATAATATTAGCTACACCTATACTTGTCCCTTGGGGTTGCTATCGGAGCAAGGATTCTACGAAAACAGTATTGTTGTATGGAAGCATGCATTTACTACCTGCATGGAATAATATTACCTGGATCATAATATTAGCTACACCTACACTTGTCCCTTGGGGTTGCCATCGGAGCAAGGATTCTACGAAAACAGTATTGTTGTATGGAAGCATGCATTTACTACCTGCATGGAATAATATTACCTGGATCATAATATTAGCTACACCTACACTTGTCCCTTGGGGTTGCCATCGGAGCAAGGATTCTACGAAAACAGTATTGTTGTATGGAAGCATGGATTTACTACCTGCATGGAATAATATTACCTGGATCATAATATTAGCTACACCTACACTTGTCCCTTGGGGTTGCCATCGGAGCAAGGATTCTACGAAAACAGTATTGTTGTATGGAAGCATGGATTTACTACCTGCATGCAATAATATTACCTGGATCATAATATTTGTTACACCTACACTTGTCTCTTGGGGATGCCATCGGAGAAAGAATTCTACGAAAACAGTATTGTTGTATGGAAGCATGCATTTACTACCTGTCGTAGATCATAATATTAGCTATACCTACACTTGTCCCTTGGGGTTGCCATCGGATCAAGGATTCTACGGAAACAGTATTGTTGTATGGAAGCATGCATTTACTACCTGCATAAAATAATATTACCTGGATCATAATATTATCTACACCTACACTTGTCTTTTGGGGTTACCATCGGAGCAAGGAGCTTACGAAAACAGTATTGTTGTATGGAAGCATGGATTTACTACCTGTATGGAATAATATTACCTGGATCATAATATTAGCTACACCTACACTTGTCCCTTGGGGCTGCCATCGTAGCAAGGAGCTTACGAAAACAGTATTGTTGTATGGAAGCATGGATTTACTACCTGTATGGAATAATATTACCTGGATCATAATATTAGCTACACCTACACTTGTCCCTTGGGGTTGCCATCGGAGCAAGGATTCTACGAAATCAGTATTGTTGTATGGAAGCATGCACTTACTACCTGCATGGAATAATATTACCTGGATCATAATATTAGCTACACCTACACTTGTCTCTTTAGGTTGCCATCGGAGAAAGGATTCTACGAAAACAGTATTGTTGTATGGAAGCATGGATTTACTACCTGCATTGAATAATATTACGTGGATCATAATATTAGCTACACCTACACTTGTCCCTTGGGGTTGCCATCGGAGCAAAGATTCTACGGAAACAGTATTGTTGTACAGAAGCATGCATTTACTACCTGCATGGTATAATATTACCAGGATCATAATATTAGCTACACCTACACTTGTCTTTTGGGGTTGCCATCGGAGCAAGGAGCTTACGAAAACAGTATTGTTGTATGGAAGCATGGATTTACTACCTGCATGGAATAATATTACCTGGATCATAATAATAGCTATACCTACACTTGTCCCTTAGGGTTGCCATCGGAGCAAAGATTCTACGAAAACAGTATTGTTGTATGGACGCATGCATTTACTACCTGCATGGAATAATATTACCTGGATCATAATATTAGCTACACCTACACTTGTCCCTTGGGGTTGCCATCGGAGCAAAGATTCTACGAAAACAGTATTGTTGTATGGAAGCATGCATTTACTATCTGCATGGAATAATATTACCTGGATCATAATATTAGCTACACCTACACTTGTCATTTGGGGTTGCCATCGGAGCAAAGATTCTACGAAAACAGTATTGTTGTATGGAAGCATGCATTTACTACCTGCATGGAATAATATTACCTGGATCATAATATTAGCTATACCTACACTTGTCCCTTAGGGTTGCCATCGGAGCAAAGATTCTACGAAAACAGTATTGTTGTATGGAAGCATGCATTTACTACCTGCATGGAATAATATTACCTGTATCATAATATTAGCTACACTTACACTTGTCCCTTGGGGTTGCCATCGGAGCAAAGATTCTATGAAAACAGTATTGTTGTATGGAAGCATGCATTTACTACCTGCATGGAATAATATTACCAGGATCATAATATTAGCTACACGTACACTTGTCTCTTGGGATTGCCATCGGAGCAAGGATTCTACGAAAACAGTATTGTTGTAAGGAAGCATGCATTTACTACCTGCATGGAATAATATTACCAGGATCATAATATTAGCTACACGTACACTTGTCCCTTGGGGTTGCCATCGGAGCAAGGATTCTACGAAAACAGTATTGTTGTATGGAAGCATGCATTCACTACCTGCATGGAATAATATTACCTGGATCATAATATTAGCTACACCTACACTTGTCCCTTGGGGTTGCCATCGGAGCAAAGATTCTACGAAAACAGTATTGTTGTATGGAAGCATGCATTTACTACCTGCATGGAATAATATTACCTGGATCATAATATTAGCTATACCTACACTTGTCCCTTAGGGTTGCCATCGGAGCAAAGATTCTACGAAAACAGTATTGTTGTATGGAAGCATGCATTTACTACCTGCATGGAATAATATTACCTGTATCATAATATTAGCTACACTTACACTTGTCCCTTGGGGTTGCCATCGGAGCAAAGATTCTACGAAAACAGTATTGTTGTATGGAAGCATGCATTTACTACCTGCATGGAATAATATTACCTGGATCTTAATATTAGCTACACCTACACTTGTCCCTTGGGGTAGCCATCGGAGCAAAGATTCTACGAAAACAGTATTGTTGTATGGAAGCATGCATTTACTATCTGCATGGAATAATATTACCTGGATCATAATATTAGCTATACCTACACTTGTCCCTTAGGGTTGCCATCGGAGCAAAGATTCTACGAAAACAGTATTGTTGTATGGAAGCATGCATTTACTACCTGCATGGAATAATATTACCTGGATCATAATATTAGCTACACTTACACTTGTCCCTTGGGGTTGCCATCGGAGCAAGGATTCTACGAAAACAGTATTGTTGTATGGAAACAAGCATTTACTACCTGCATGGAATAATATTACCTGGATCATATTATTAGCTACACCTACACTTGTCCCTTGGGGTTGCTATCGGAGCAAGGAGCCTACGAAAACAGTATTGTTGTATGGAAGCATGCATTCACTACCTGCATGGAATAATATTACCTGGATCATAATATTAGCTTCACCTACACATGTCCCTTGGGGTTGCCATCGGAGCAAGGATTCTACGAAAACAGTATTGTTGTATGGAAGCATACATTTACTACCTGCATGGAATAATATTACCTGGATCATAATATTAGCTGTACCTACACTTGTCCCTTGGGGTTGCCATCGGAGCAAGGATTCTACGAAAACAGTATTGTTGTATGGAAGCATGGATTTACTACCTGCATGCAATAATATTACCTGGATCATAATATTTGCTACACCTACACTTGTCTCTTGGGGTTGCCATCGGAGAAAGGATTCTACGAAAACAGTATTGTTGTATGGAAGCATGCATTTACTACCTGTCGTAGATCATAATATTAGCTATACCTACACTTGTCCCTTGGGGTTGCCATCGGATCAAGGATTCTACGGAAACAGTATTGTTGTATGGAAGCATGCATTTACTACCTGCATAAAATAATATTACCTGGATCATAATATTATCTACACCTACACTTGTCTTTTGGGGTTACCATCGGAGCAAGGAGCTTACGAAAACAGTATTGTTGTATGGAAGCATGGATTTACTACCTGTATGGAATAATATTACCTGGATCATAATATTAGCTACACCTACACTTGTCCCTTGGGGCTGCCATCGTAGCAAGGAGCTTACGAAAACAGTATTGTTGTATGGAAGCATGGATTTACTACCTGTATGGAATAATATTACCTGGATCATAATATTAGCTACACCTACACTTGTCCCTTGGGGTTGCCATCGGAGCAAGGATTCTACGAAATCAGTATTGTTGTATGGAAGCATGCACTTACTACCTGCATGGAATAATATTACCTGGATCATAATATTAGCTACACCTACACTTGTCTCTTTAGGTTGCCATCGGAGAAAGGATTCTACGAAAACAGTATTGTTGTATGGAAGCATGGATTTACTACCTGCATTGAATAATATTACCTGGATCATAATATTAGCTACACCTACACTTGTCCCTTGGGGTTGCCATCGGAGCAAAGATTCTACGGAAACAGTATTGTTGTACAGAAGCATGCATTTACTACCTGCATGGTATAATATTACCAGGATCATAATATTAGCTACACCTACACTTGTCTTTTGGGGTTGCCATCGGAGCAAGGAGCTTACGAAAACAGTATTGTTGTATGGAAGCATGGATTTACTACCTGTATGGAATAATATTACCTGGATCATAATACTAGCTACACCTACACTTGTCCCTTGGGGTTGCCATCGGAGCAAAGATTCTACGAAAACAGTATTGTTGTATGGAAGCATGCATTTACTACCTGCATGGAATAATATTACCTGGATCATAATATTAGCTACACCTACACTTGTCCCTTGGGGTTGCCATCGGAGCAAAGATTCTACGAAAACAGTATTGTTGAATGGAAGCATGCATTTACTACCTGCATGGAATAATATTACCTGGATCCTAATATTAGCTATACCTACACTTGTCCCTTAGGGTTGCCATCGGAGCAAAGATTCTACGAAAACAGTATTGTTGTATGGACGCATGCATTTATTACCTGCATGGAATAATATTACCTGGATCATAATATTAGCTACAGCTATACTTGTCCCTTGGGTTTGCCATCGGAGCAAGGATTCTACGAAAACAGTATTGTTGTATTAAAGCATGCCTTTACTACCAGCATGGAATAATATTACCAGGATCATAATATTAGCTACACCTACACTTGTCCCTTGGGGTTGCCATCGGAGCAAGGATTCTACGAAAACAGTATTGTTGTATGGAAGCATGGATTTACTACCTGCATGCAATAATATTACCTGGATCATAATATTTGCTACACCTACACTTGTCTCTTGGGGTTGCCATCGGAGAAAGGATTCTACGAAAATAGTATTGTTGTATGGAAGCATGCATTTACTACCTGTCGTAGATCATAATATTAGCTATACCTACACTTGTCCCTTGGGGTTGCCATCGGATCAAGGATTCTACGGAAACAGTATTGTTGTATGGAAGCATGCATTTACTACCTGCATAAAATAATATAACCTGGATCATAATATTATCTACACCTACACTTGTCTTTTGGGGTTACCATCGGAGCAAGGAGCTTACGAAAACAGTATTGTTGTATGGAAGCATGGATTTACTACCTGTATGGAATAATATTACCTGGATCATAATATTAGCTACACCTACACTTGTCCCTTGGGGCTGCCATCGTAGCAAGGAGCTTACGAAAACAGTATTGTTGTATGGAAGCATGGATTTACTACCTGTATGGAATAATATTACCTGGATCATAATATTAGCTACACCTACACTTGTCCCTTGGGGTTGCCATCGGAGCAAAGATTCTACGAAAACAGTATTGTTGTATGGAAGCATGCATTTACTACCTGCATGGAATAATATTACCTGGATCATAATATTAGCTACACTTACACTTGTCCCTTGGGGTTGCCATCGGAGCAAAGATTCTACGAAAACAGTATTGTTGAATGGAAGCATGCATTTACTACCTGCATGGAATAATATTACCTGGATCCTAATATTAGCTATACCTACACTTGTCCCTTAGGGTTGCCATCGGAGCAAAGATTCTACGAAAACAGTATTGTTGTATGGACGCATGCATTTATTACCTGCATGGAATAATATTACCTGGATCATAATATTAGCTACAGCTATACTTGTCCCTTGGGGTTGCCATCGGAGCAAGGATTCTACGAAAACAGTATTGTTGTATTAAAGCATGCCTTTACTACCAGCATGGAATAATATTACCAGGATCATAATATTAGCTACACGTACACTTGTCTCTTGGGGTTGCCATCGGAGCAAGGATTCTACGAAAACAGTATTGTTGTATGGAAGCATGGATTTACTACCTGCATGCAATAATATTACCTGGATCATAATATTTGCTACACCTACACTTGTCTCTTGGGGTTGCCATCGGAGAAAGGATTCTACGAAAACAGTATTGTTGTATGGAAGCATGCATTTACTACCTGTCGTAGATCATAATATTAGCTATACCTACACTTGTCCCTTGGGGTTGCCATCGGATCAAGGATTCTACGGAAACAGTATTGTTGTATGGAAGCATGCATTTACTACCTGCATAAAATAATATTACCTGGATCATAATATTATCTACACCTACACTTGTCTTTTGGGGTTACCATTGGAGCAAGGATTCTACGAAAACAGAATTGTTGTATGGAAGCATGCATTTACTACCTGTATGGAATAATATTACCTGGATCATAATATTAGCTACACCTACACTTGTCCCTTGGGGCTGCCATCGTAGCAAGGAGCTTACGAAAACAGTATTGTTGTATGGAAGCATGGATTTACTACCTGTATGGAATAATATTACCTGGATCATAATATTAGCTACACCTACACTTGTCCCTTGGGGTTGCCATCGGAGCAAGGATTCTACGAAATCAGTATTGTTGTATGGAAGCATGCACTTACTACCTGCATGGAATAATATTACCTGGATCATAATATTAGCTACACCTACACTTGTCTCTTTAGGTTGCCATCGGAGAAAGGATTCTACGAAAACAGTATTGTTGTATGGAAGCATGGATTTACTACCTGCATTGAATAATATTACCTGGATCATAATATTAGCTACACCTACACTTGTCCCTTGGGGTTGCCATCGGAGCAAAGATTCTACGGAAACAGTATTGTTGTACAGAAGCATGCATTTACTACCTGCATGGTATAATATTACCAGGATCATAATATTAGCTACACCTACACTTGTCTTTTGGGGTTGCCATCGGAGCAAGGAGCTTACGAAAACAGTATTGTTGTATGGAAGCATGGATTTACTACCTGTATGGAATAATATTACCTGGATCATAATACTAGCTACACCTACACTTGTCCCTTGGGGTTGCCATCGGAGCAAAGATTCTACGAAAACAGTATTGTTGTATGGAAGCATGCATTTACTACCTGCATGGAATAATATTACCTGGATCATAATATTAGCTACACCTACACTTGTCCCTTGGGGTTGCCATCGGAGCAAAGATTCTACGAAAACAGTATTGTTGAATGGAAGCATGCATTTACTACCTGCATGGAATAATATTACCTGGATCCTAATATTAGCTATACCTACACTTGTCCCTTAGGGTTGCCATCGGAGCAAAGATTCTACGAAAACAGTATTGTTGTATGGACGCATGCATTTATTACCTGCATGGAATAATATTACCTGGATCATAATATTAGCTACAGCTATACTTGTCCCTTGGGGTTGCCATCGGAGCAAGGATTCTACGAAAACAGTATTGTTGTATTAAAGCATGCCTTTACTACCAGCATGGAATAATATTACCAGGATCATAATATTAGCTACACGTACACTTGTCCCTTGGGGTTGCCATCGGAGCAAGGATTCTACGAAAACAGTATTGTTGTATTAAAGCATGCATTTACTACCAGCATGGAATAATATTACCAGGATCATAATATTAGCTACACCTACACTTGTCCCTTGGGGTTGCCATCGGAGCAAGGATTCTACGAAAACAGTATGGTTGTATGGAAGCATGCACTTACTACCTGCATGGAATAATATTACCAGGATCATAATATTAGCTACACGTACACTTGTCTCTTGGGGTTGCCATCGGAGCAAGGATTCTACGAAAACAGTATTGTTGTATGGAAGCATGCATTTACTACCTGCATGGAATAATATTACCTGGATCATAATATTAGCTACACCTACACTTGTCCCTTGGGGTTGCCATCGGAGCAAGGATTCTACGAAAACAGTATTGTTGTATGGAAGCATGCATTTACTACCTGTATGGAATAATATTACCTGGATCATAATATTAGCTACACCTACACTTGTCCCTTGGGGTTGCCATCGGAGCAAGGATTCTACGAAAACAGTATTGTTGTATGGAAGCATGGATTTACTACCTGCATGGAATAATATTACCTGGATCATAATATTAGCTACACCTACACTTGTCCCTTGGGGTTGCCATCGGAGCAAGGATTCTACGAAAACAGTATTGTTGTATGGAAGCATGGATTTACTACCTGCATGCAATAATATTACCTGGATCATAATATTTGCTACACCTACACTTGTCTCTTGGGTTTGCCATCGGAGAAAGGATTCTACGAAAACAGTATTGTTGTATGGAAGCATGCATTTACTACCTGTCGTAGATCATAATATTAGCTATACCTACACTTGTCCCTTGGGGTTGCCATCGGATCAAGGATTCTACGGAAACAGTATTGTTGTATGGAAGCATGCATTTACTACCTGCATAAAATAATATAACCTGGATCATAATATTATCTACACCTACACTTGTCTTTTGGGGTTACCATCGGAGCAAGGAGCTTACGAAAACAGTATTGTTGTATGGAAGCATGGATTTACTACCTGTATGGAATAATATTACCTGGATCATAATATTAGCTACACCTACACTTGTCCCTTGGGGCTGCCATCGTAGCAAGGAGCTTACGAAAACAGTATTGTTGTATGGAAGCATGGTTTTACTACCTGTATGGAATAATATTACCTGGATCATAATATTAGCTACACCTACACTTGTCCCTTGGGGTTGCCATCGGAGCAAGGATTCTACGAAATCAGTATTGTTGTATGGAAGCATGCACTTACTACCTGCATGGAATAATATTACCTGGATCATAATATTAGCTACACCTACACTTGTCTCTTTAGGTTGCCATCGGAGAAAGGATTCTACGAAAACAGTATTGTTGTATGGAAGCATGGATTTACTACCTGCATTGAATAATATTACCTGGATCATAATATTAGCTACACCTACACTTGTCCCTTGGGGTTGCCATCGGAGCAAAGATTCTACGGAAACAGTATTGTTGTACAGAAGCATGCATTTACTACCTGCATGGTATAATATTACCAGGATCATAATATTAGCTACACCTACACTTGTCTTTTGGGGTTGCCATCGGAGCAAGGAGCTTACGAAAACAGTATTGTTGTATGGAAGCATGGATTTACTACCTGTATGGAATAATATTACCTGGATCATAATACTAGCTACACCTACACTTGTCCCTTGGGGTTGCCATCGGAGCAAAGATTCTACGAAAACAGTATTGTTGTATGGAAGCATGCATTTACTACCTGCATGGAATAATATTACCTGGATCATAATATTAGCTACACCTACACTTGTCCCTTGGGGTTGCCATCGGAGCAAAGATTCTACGAAAACAGTATTGTTGTATGGAAGCATGCATTTACTACCTGCATGGAATAATATTACCTGGATCATAATATTAGCTATACCTACACTTGTCCCTTAGGGTTGCCATCGGAGCAAAGATTCTACGAAAACAGTATTGTTGTATGGACGCATGCATTTACTACCTGCATGGAATAATATTACCTGGATCATAATATTAGCTACACCTAGACTTGTCCCTTGGGGTTGCCATCGGAGCAAAGATTCTACGAAAACAGTATTGTTGTATGGAAGCATGCATTTACTATCTGCATGGAATAATATTACCTGGATCATAATATTAGCTACACCTACACTTGTCCCTTGGGGTTGCCATCGGAGCAAAGATTCTACGAAAACAGTATTGTTGTATGGAAGCATGCATTTACTACCTGCATGGAATAATATTACCTGGATCATAATATTAGCTATACCTACACTTGTCCCTTAGGGTTGCCATCGGAGCAAAGATTCTACGAAAACAGTATTGTTGTATGGAAGCATGCATTTACTACCTGCATGGAATAATATTACCTGGATCATAATATTAGCTACACTTACACTTGTCCCTTGGGGTTGCTATCGGAGCAAGGAGCCTACGAAAACAGTATTGTTGTATGGAAGCATGCATTCACTACCTGCATGGAATAATATTACCTGGATCTTAATATTAGCTTCACCTACACATGTCCCTTGGGGTTGCCATCGGAGCAAGGATTCTACAAAAACAGTATTGATGTATGGAAGCATGCATTTACTACCTGCATGGAATAATATTACCTGGATCATAATATTAGCTATACCTACACTTGTCCCTTGGGGTTGCCATCGGAGCAAGGAGCTTACGAAAACAGTATTGTTGTATGGAAGCATGGATTTACTACCTGTATGGAATAATATTACCTGGATCATAATACTAGCTACACCTACACTTGTCCCTTGGGGTTGCCATCGGAGCAAAGATTCTACGAAAACAGTATTGTTGTATGGAAGCATGCATTTACTACCTGCATGGAATAATATTACCTGGATCATAATATTAGCTACACCTACACTTGTCCCTTGGGGTTGCCATCGGAGCAAAGATTCTACGAAAACAGTATTGTTGTATGGAAGCATGCATTTACTACCTGCATGGAATAATATTACCTGGATCATAATATTAGCTATACCTACACTTGTCCCTTAGGGTTGCCATCGGAGCAAAGATTCTACGAAAACAGTATTGTTGTATGGACGCATGCATTTACTACCTGCATGGAATAATATTACCTGGATCATAATATTAGCTACACCTACACTTGTCCCTTGGAGTTGCCATCGCAGCAAAGATTCTACGAAAACAGTATTGTTGTATGGAAGCATGCATTTACTATCTGCATGGAATAATATTACCTGGATCATAATATTAGCTACACCTACACTTGTCCCTTGGGGTTGCCATCGGAGCAAAGATTCTACGAAAACAGTATTGTTGTATGGAAGCATGCATTTACTACCTGCATGGAATATTATTACCTGGATCATATTATTAGCTACACCTACACTTGTCCCTTGGGGTTGCTATCGGAGCAAGGAGCTTACGAAAACAGTATTGTTGTATGGAAGCATGGATTTACTACCTGTATGGAATAATATTACCTGGATCATAATTTTAGCTACACCTACACTTGTCCATTGGGGTTGCCATCGGAGCAAGGATTCTACGAAAACAGTATTGTTGTATTAAAGCATGCATTTACTACCTGCATGGAATAATATTACTGGATCATAATATTAGCTACACTTACACTTGTCCCTTTGGGTTGCCATCGGAGCAAGGATTCTACGAAAACAGTATTGATGTATGGAAGCATGGATTTACTACCTGTATGGAATAATATTACCTGGATCATAATATTAGCTACACCTACACTTGTCCCTTGGGGTTGCCATCGGAGCAAGGATTCTACGAAAACTGTATTGTTGTATGGAAGCATGGATTTACTACCTGTATGGAATAATATTACATGGATCATAATATTAGCTACACCTACACTTGTCTCTTGGGGTTGCCATCGGAGCAAGGATTCTACGAAAACAGTATTGTTGTTTGGAAGCATGCATTTCCTACCTGCATGGAATAATATTCCCTGGATCATAATATTTGCTACACCTACACTTGTCTCTTGGGGTTGCCATCGGAGAAAGGATTCTACGAAAACAGTATTGTTGTATGGAAGCATGCATTTACTACCTGTCGTAGATCATAATATTAGCTATACCTACATTTGTCCCTTGGGGTTGCCGTCGGAGCAATAATTCTACGGAAACAGTATTGTTGTATGGAAGCATGCATTTCCTACCTGCATGGAATAATATTCCCTGGATCATAATATTTGCTACACCTACACTTGTCTCTTGGGGTTGCCATCGGAGAAAGGATTCTACGAAAACAGTATTGTTGTATTAAAGCATGCATTTACTACCTGTATGGAATAATATTACCTGGATCATAATATTAGCTACACCTACACTTGTCTTTTGGGGTTGCCATCAGAGCAAGGAGCTTACGAAAACAGTATTGTTGTATGGAAGCATGGATTTACTACCTGCATGGAATAATATTACCTGGATCATAATATTAGCTACACTTACACTTGTCCCTTTGGGTTGCCATCGGAGCAAGGATTCTACGAAAACAGTATTGATGTATGGAAGCATGGATTTACTACCTGTATGGAATAATATTACCTGGATCATAATATTAGCTACACCTACACTTGTCCCTTGGGGTTGCCATCGGAGCAAGGATTCTACGAAAACAGTATTGTTGTATGGAAGCATGGATTTACTACCTGTATGGAATAATATTACATGGATCATAATATTAGCTACACCTACACTTGTCTCTTGGGGTTGCCATCGGAGCAAGGATTCTACGAAAACAGTATTGTTGTTTGGAAGCATGCATTTCCTACCTGCATGGAATAATATTACCTGGATCATAATATTTGCTACACCTACACTTGTCTCTTGGGGTTGCCATCGGAGAAAGGATTCTACGAAAACAGTATTGTTGTATGGAAGCATGCATTTACTACCTGTCGTAGATCATAATATTAGCTATACCTACTTTTGTCCCTTGGGGTTGCCATCGGAGCAAGGATTCTACGGAAACAGTATTGTTGTATGGAAGCATGCATTTACTACCTGCATGGAATAATATTACCTGGATCATAATATTAGCTACACCTACACTTGTCCCTTGGGGTTGCCATCGGAGCAAAGATTCTACGGAAACAGTATTGTTGTATGGAAGCATTCATTTACTACCTGCATGGAATAATATTACCTGGATCATAATATCAGCTACACCTACACTTGTCTTTTGGGGTTGCCATCACAGCAAGGAGCATACGAAAACAGTATTGTTGTATGGAAGCATGGATTTACTACCTGTATGGAATAATATTACCTAGATCATAATATTAGCTACACTTACACTTGTCCCTTGGGGTTGCCATCGGAGCAAGGATTCTACGAAAACATTATTGATGTATGGAAGCATGGATTTACTACCTGTATGGAATAATATTACCAGGATCATAATATTAGCTACACCTATACTTGTCCCTTGGGGTTGCCATCGGAGCAAGGATTCTACGAAAACAGTATTGTTGTATTAAAGCATGCATTTACTACCTACATGGAATAATATTACCTGGATCATAATATTAGCTACACTTACACTTGTCCCTTTGGGTTGCCATCGGAGCAAGGATTCTACGAAAACAGTATTGATGTATGGAAGCATGGATTTACTACCTGCATGGAATAATATTACCAGGATCATAATATTAGCTACACCTACACTTGTCCATTGGGGTTGCCATCGGAGCAAGGATTCTACGAAAACAGTATTGTTGTATGGAAGCATGGATTTACTACCTGTATGGAATAATATTACATGGATCATAATATTAGCTACACCTACACTTGTCTCTTGGCGATGCCATCGGAGCAAGCATTCTACGAAAACAGTATTGTTGTTTGGAAGCATGCATTTCCTACCTGCATGGAATAATATTACCTGGATCATAATATTTGCTACACCTACACTTGTCTCTTGGGGTTGCCATCGGAGAAAGGATTCTACGAAAACAGTATTGTTGTATGGAAGCATGCATTTACTACCTGTCGTAGATCATAATATTAGCTATACCTACATTTGTCCCTTGGGGTTGCCATCGGAGCAAGGATTCTACGGAAACAGTATTGTTGTATGGAAGCATGCATTTACTACCTGCATGGAATAATATTACCTGGATCATAATATTAGCTACACCTACACTTGTCTTTTGGGGTAGTCATCGGAGCAAGGAGCTTACGAAAACAGTATTGTTGTATTAAAGCATGCATTTACTACCTGTATGGAATAATATTACCTGGATCATAATATCAGCTACACCTACACTTGTCTTTTGGGGTTGCCATCACAGCAAGGAGCATACGAAAACAGTATTGTTGTATGGAAGCATGGATTTACTACCTGTATGGAATAATATTACCTGAATCATAATATTAGCTACACTTACACTTGTCCCTTGGGGTTGCCATCGGAGCAAGGATTCTACGAAAACATTATTGATGTATGGAAGCATGGATTTACTACCTGTATGGAATAATATTACCAGGATCATAATATTAGCTACACCTATACTTGTCCCTTGGGGTTGCCATCGGAGCAAGGATTCTACGAAAACAGTATTGTTGTATTAAAGCATGCATTTACTACCTACATGGAATAATATTACCTGGATCATGATATTAGCTACACTTACACTTGTACCTTTGGGTTGCCATCGGAGCAAGGATTCTACGAAAACAGTATTGATGTATGGAAGCATGGATTTACTACCTGCATGGAATAATATTACCAGGATCATAATATTAGCTACACCTACACTTGTCCATTGGGGTTGCCATCGGAGCAAGGATTCTACGAAAACAGTATTGTTGTATTAAAGCATGCATTTACTACCTGCATGGAATAATATTACCTGGATCATAATATTAGCTACACTTATACTTGTCCCTTTGGGTTGCCATCGGAGCAAGGATTCTACGAAAACAGTATTGATGAATGGAAGCATGGATTTACTACCTGTATGGAATAATATTACCTGGATCATAATATTAGCTACACCTACACTTGTCCCTTGGGGTTGCCATCGGAGCAAGGATTCTACGAAAACAGTATTGTTGTATGGAAGCATGGATTTACTACCTGTATGGAATAATATTACATGGATCATAATATTAGCTACACCTACACTTGTCTCTTGGGGATGCCATCGGAGCAAGCATTCTACGAAAACAGTATTGTTGTATGGAAGCATGCATTTACTACCTGCATGGAATAATATTACCTGGATCATAATATTAGCTACACCTACACTTGTCCCTTGGGGTTGCCATCGGAGCAAAGATTCTACGAAAACAGTATTGTTGTATGGAAGCATGCATTTACTACCTGCATGGAATAATATTACCTGGATCATAATATTAGCTATACCTACACTTGTCCCTTAGGGTTGCCATCGGAGCAAAGATTCTACGAAAACAGTATTGTTGTATGGACGCATGCATTTACTACCTGCATGGAATAATATTACCTGGATCATAATATTAGCTACACCTACACTTGTCCCTTGGAGTTGCCATCGCAGCAAAGATTCTACGAAAACAGTATTGTTGTATGGAAGCATGCATTTACTATCTGCATGGAATAATATTACCTGGATCATAATATTAGCTACACCTACACTTGTCCCTTGGGGTTGCCATCGGAGCAAAGATTCTACGAAAACAGTATTGTTGTATGGAAGCATGCATTTACTACCTGCATGGAATATTATTACCTGGATCATATTATTAGCTACACCTACACTTGTCCCTTGGGGTTGCTATCGGAGCAAGGAGCTTACGAAAACAGTATTGTTGTATGGAAGCATGGATTTACTACCTGTATGGAATAATATTACCTGGATCATAATTTTAGCTACACCTACACTTGTCCATTGGGGTTGCCATCGGAGCAAGGATTCTACGAAAACAGTATTGTTGTATTAAAGCATGCATTTACTACCTGCATGGAATAATATTACTGGATCATAATATTAGCTACACTTACACTTGTCCCTTTGGGTTGCCATCGGAGCAAGGATTCTACGAAAACAGTATTGATGTATGGAAGCATGGATTTACTACCTGTATGGAATAATATTACCTGGATCATAATATTAGCTACACCTACACTTGTCCCTTGGGGTTGCCATCGGAGCAAGGATTCTACGAAAACTGTATTGTTGTATGGAAGCATGGATTTACTACCTGTATGGAATAATATTACATGGATCATAATATTAGCTACACCTACACTTGTCTCTTGGGGTTGCCATCGGAGCAAGGATTCTACGAAAACAGTATTGTTGTTTGGAAGCATGCATTTCCTACCTGCATGGAATAATATTCCCTGGATCATAATATTTGCTACACCTACACTTGTCTCTTGGGGTTGCCATCGGAGAAAGGATTCTACGAAAACAGTATTGTTGTATGGAAGCATGCATTTACTACCTGTCGTAGATCATAATATTAGCTATACCTACATTTGTCCCTTGGGGTTGCCGTCGGAGCAATTATTCTACGGAAACAGTATTGTTGTATGGAAGCATGCATTTCCTACCTGCATGGAATAATATTCCCTGGATCATAATATTTGCTACACCTACACTTGTCTCTTGGGGTTGCCATCGGAGAAAGGATTCTACGAAAACAGTATTGTTGTATTAAAGCATGCATTTACTACCTGTATGGAATAATATTACCTGGATCATAATATTAGCTACACCTACACTTGTCTTTTGGGGTTGCCATCAGAGCAAGGAGCTTACGAAAACAGTATTGTTGTATGGAAGCATGGATTTACTACCTGCATGGAATAATATTACCTGGATCATAATATTAGCTACACTTACACTTGTCCCTTTGGGTTGCCATCGGAGCAAGGATTCTACGAAAACAGTATTGATGTATGGAAGCATGGATTTACTACCTGTATGGAATAATATTACCTGGATCATAATATTAGCTACACCTACACTTGTCCCTTGGGGTTGCCATCGGAGCAAGGATTCTACGAAAACAGTATTGTTGTATGGAAGCATGGATTTACTACCTGTATGGAATAATATTACATGGATCATAATATTAGCTACACCTACACTTGTCTCTTGGGGTTGCCATCGGAGCAAGGATTCTACGAAAACAGTATTGTTGTTTGGAAGCATGCATTTCCTACCTGCATGGAATAATATTACCTGGATCATAATATTTGCTACACCTACACTTGTCTCTTGGGGTTGCCATCGGAGAAAGGATTCTACGAAAACAGTATTGTTGTATGGAAGCATGCATTTACTACCTGTCGTAGATCATAATATTAGCTATACCTACTTTTGTCCCTTGGGGTTGCCATCGGAGCAAGGATTCTACGGAAACAGTATTGTTGTATGGAAGCATGCATTTACTACCTGCATGGAATAATATTACCTGGATCATAATATTAGCTACACCTACACTTGTCCCTTGGGGTTGCCATCGGAGCAAAGATTCTACGGAAACAGTATTGTTGTATGGAAGCATGCATTTACTACCTGCATGGAATAATATTACCTGGATCATAATATCAGCTACACCTACACTTGTCTTTTGGGGTTGCCATCACAGCAAGGAGCATACGAAAACAGTATTGTTGTATGGAAGCATGGATTTACTACCTGTATGGAATAATATTACCTAGATCATAATATTAGCTACACTTACACTTGTCCCTTGGGGTTGCCATCGGAGCAAGGATTCTACGAAAACATTATTGATGTATGGAAGCATGGATTTACTACCTGTATGGAATAATATTACCAGGATCATAATATTAGCTACACCTATACTTGTCCCTTGGGGTTGCCATCGGAGCAAGGATTCTACGAAAACAGTATTGTTGTATTAAAGCATGCATTTACTACCTACATGGAATAATATTACCTGGATCATAATATTAGCTACACTTACACTTGTCCCTTTGGGTTGCCATCGGAGCAAGGATTCTACGAAAACAGTATTGATGTATGGAAGCATGGATTTACTACCTGCATGGAATAATATTACCAGGATCATAATATTAGCTACACCTACACTTGTCCATTGGGGTTGCCATCGGAGCAAGGATTCTACGAAAACAGTATTGTTGTATGGAAGCATGGATTTACTACCTGTATGGAATAATATTACATGGATCATAATATTAGCTACACCTACACTTGTCTCTTGGCGATGCCATCGGAGCAAGCATTCTACGAAAACAGTATTGTTGTTTGGAAGCATGCATTTCCTACCTGCATGGAATAATATTACCTGGATCATAATATTTGCTACACCTACACTTGTCTCTTGGGGTTGCCATCGGAGAAAGGATTCTACGAAAACAGTATTGTTGTATGGAAGCATGCATTTACTACCTGTCGTAGATCATAATATTAGCTATACCTACATTTGTCCCTTGGGGTTGCCATCGGAGCAAGGATTCTACGGAAACAGTATTGTTGTATGGAAGCATGCATTTACTACCTGCATGGAATAATATTACCTGGATCATAATATTAGCTACACCTACACTTGTCTTTTGGGGTAGTCATCGGAGCAAGGAGCTTACGAAAACAGTATTGTTGTATTAAAGCATGCATTTACTACCTGTATGGAATAATATTACCTGGATCATAATATCAGCTACACCTACACTTGTCTTTTGGGGTTGCCATCACAGCAAGGAGCATACGAAAACAGTATTGTTGTATGGAAGCATGGATTTACTACCTGTATGGAATAATATTACCTGAATCATAATATTAGCTACACTTACACTTGTCCCTTGGGGTTGCCATCGGAGCAAGGATTCTACGAAAACATTATTGATGTATGGAAGCATGGATTTACTACCTGTATGGAATAATATTACCAGGATCATAATATTAGCTACACCTATACTTGTCCCTTGGGGTTGCCATCGGAGCAAGGATTCTACGAAAACAGTATTGTTGTATTAAAGCATGCATTTACTACCTACATGGAATAATATTACCTGGATCATGATATTAGCTACACTTACACTTGTACCTTTGGGTTGCCATCGGAGCAAGGATTCTACGAAAACAGTATTGATGTATGGAAGCATGGATTTACTACCTGCATGGAATAATATTACCAGGATCATAATATTAGCTACACCTACACTTGTCCATTGGGGTTGCCATCGGAGCAAGGATTCTACGAAAACAGTATTGTTGTATTAAAGCATGCATTTACTACCTGCATGGAATAATATTACCTGGATCATAATATTAGCTACACTTATACTTGTCCCTTTGGGTTGCCATCGGAGCAAGGATTCTACGAAAACAGTATTGATGAATGGAAGCATGGATTTACTACCTGTATGGAATAATATTACCTGGATCATAATATTAGCTACACCTACACTTGTCCCTTGGGGTTGCCATCGGAGCAAGGATTCTACGAAAACAGTATTGTTGTATGGAAGCATGGATTTACTACCTGTATGGAATAATATTACATGGATCATAATATTAGCTACACCTACACTTGTCTCTTGGGGATGCCATCGGAGCAAGCATTCTACGAAAACAGTATTGTTGTTTGGAAGCATGCATTTCCTACCTGCATGGAATAATATTACCTGGATCGTAATATTTGCTACACCTACACTTGTCTCTTGGGGTTGCCATCGGAGAAAGGATTCTACGAAAACAGTATTGTTGTATGGAAGCATGCATTTACTACCTGTCGTAGATCATAATATTAGCTATACCTACATTTGTCCCTTGGGGTTGCCATCGGAGCAAGGATTCTACGGAAACAGTATTGTTGTATGGAAGCATGCATTTACTACCTGCATGGAATAATATTACCTGGATCATAATATTAGCTACACCTACACTTGTCTTTTGGGGTTGTCATCGGAGCAAGGAGCTTACGAAAACAGTATTGTTGTATTAAAGCATGCATTTACTACCTGTATGGAATAATATTACCTGGATCATAATATTAGCTACACCTACACTTGTCTTTTGGGGTTGCCATCGGAGCAAGGAGTTTACGAAAACAGTATTGTTGTATGGAAGCATGCATTTACTACCTGTATGGAATAATATTACCTGGATCATAATATTAGCTACACCTAAACCTGTCCCTTGGGGTTGCCATCGGAGCAAGGATTCTACGAAAAAAGGATTGTTGTATGGAAGCATGCATTTACTACCTGCATGGAATAATATTACCAGGATCATAATATTAGCTACACCTACACTTGTCCCTTGGGGTTGCCATCGTAGCAAGGAGCTTACGAAAACAGTATTGTTTTATGGAAGTATGCATTTTTTACCTGTATGGAATAATATTACCTGGATCATAATATTAGCTACACCTACACTTGTCCCTTGGGGTTGCCACCGGAGCAAGGATTCTACGAAAACAGTATTGTTGTATGGAAGCATGGATTTACTACCTGTATGGAATAATATTACCTGGATCATAATATTAGCTACACCTACACTTGTCCCTTGGGGCTGCCATCGTAGCAAGGAGCTTACGAAAACAGTATTGTTGTATGGAAGCATGGATTTACTACCTGTATGGAATAATATTACCTTGATCATAATATTAGCTACACCTACACTTGTCCCTTGGGGTTGCCATCGGAGCAAGGATTCTACGAAATCAGTATTGTTGTATGGAAGCATGCACTTACTACCTGCATGGAATAATATTACCTGGATCATAATATTAGCTACACCTACACTTGTCTCTTTAGGTTGCCATCGGAGAAAGGATTCTACGAAAACAGTATTGTTGTATGGAAGCATGCATTTACTACCTGTCGTAGATCATAATATTAGCTATACCTACACTTGTCCCTTGGGGTTGCCATCGGAGCAAGGATTCTACGAAAACAGTATTGTTGTATGGAAGCATGCATTTACTACCTGTATGGTATAATATTACCTGGATCATAATATTAGTTACACCTACACTTGTCTCTTGGGATTGCCATCGTAGAAAGGAGCTTACGAAAACAGTATTGTTGAATGGAAGCATGCATTTACTACCTGCATGGAATAATATTACCTGGATCATAATATTAGTTACACCTACACTTGTCTCTTGGGGTTGCCATCGTAGCAAGGAGCATACGAAAACAGTATTGATGTATGGAAGCATGCATTTACTACCTGCATAGAATAATATTACCTGGATCATAATATTAGCTACACCTACACTTGTCCCTTGGGGTTGCCATCGGAGCAAGGATTCTACGAAAACAGTATTGTTGTATGCAAGCATGCATTTGCTACCTGCATGGAATAATATTACCTGGATCATAATATTAGCTAAACCTACACTTGTCTCTTGGGGATGCCATCGGAGCAAGGAATCTACGAAAACAGTATTGTTGTATAGAAGCATGCATTTACTACCTACATGGAATAATATTTCCTGGATCATAATATTAGCAACACCTACACTTGTCCCTTGGTGTTGCCTTTGGAGCAAGGAATCTACGAAAACAGTATTGTTGTAAGGAAGCATGCATTTACTACCTGCATGGAATAATATTACCTGGATCATAATATTAGCAACACCTACACTTGTCCCTTGGTGTTGCCGTCGGAGCAAGGATTCTACGAAAACAGTATTGTTGTATGGAAGCATGGATTTACTAACTATATGGAATAATATTACCTGGAACATAATATTAGCTACACCTACACTTGTCCCTTCGTGTTGCCGTCGGAGCAAGGATTCTACGAAAACAGTATTGTTGTATGGAACCATGCATTTACTACCTGCATGGAATAATATTACCTGGATCATAATATTAGCTACACCTACACTTGTCCCTTGGGGTTGCCATCGGAGCAAGGATTCTACGAAAACAGTATTTTTGTATGGAAGCATGCATTTACTACCTGCATGGAATAATATTACCTGGATCATAATATTAGCTACACCTACACTTGTCCCTTGGGGTTACCATCGGAGCAAGGATCCTACGAAAACAGTATTGATGTATGGAAGCATGCATTTACTACCTGCATGGAATAATATTACCTGGATCATAATATTAGCTACACCTACACTTGTCCCTTGGGGTTGCCATCGGAGCAAGGATTCTACGAAAACAGTATTGATGTATGGAAGCATGGATTTACTACCTGCATGGAATAATATTACCTGGATCATAATATTAGCTACACCTACACTTGTCCCTTGGGGTTACCATCGGAGCAAGGATTCTACGAAAACAGTATTGATGTATGGAAGCATGCATTTACTACCTGCATGGAATAATATTACCTGGATCATAATATTAGCTACACCTACACTTGTCTGTTGGGGTTACCATCGGAGCAAGGATCCTAATAAAAACAGTATTGATGTATGGAAGCATGCATTTACTACCTGCATGGAATAATATTACCTGGATCATAATATTAGCTACACCTACACTTGTCCCTTGGGGTTGCCATCGGAGCAAGGAGCCTACGAAAACAGTATTGCTGTATGGAAGCATGCATTTACTACCTGCATGGAATAATATTACCTGGATCATAATATTAGGTTCACCTACACTTGTCCCTTGGGGTTGCCATCGGAGCAAGGATTCTACGAAAACAGTATTGATGTATGGAAGCATGGATTTACTACCTGCATGGAATAATATTACCTGGATCATAATATTAGCTACACCTACACTTGTCCCTTGGGGTTGCCATGGGAGCAAGGAGCCTACGAAAACAGTATTGTTGTATGGAAGCATGCATTTACTACCTGCATGGAATAATATTACCTGGATCATAATATTAGGTTCACCTATACTTGTCCCTTGGGGTTGCCATCGGAGCAAGGATTCTACGAAAACAGTATTGATGTATGGAAGCATGGATTTACTACCTGCATGGAATAATATTACCTGGATCATAATATTAGCTACACCTACACTTGTCCCTTGGGGTTACCATCGGAGCAAGGATTCTACGAAAACAGTATTGATGTATGGAAGCATGCATTTACTACCTGCATGGAATAATATTACCTGGATCATAATATTAGCTACACCTACACTTGTCCCTTGGGGTTGCCATCGGAGCAAGGAGCCTACGAAAACAGTATTGTTGTATGGAAGCATGCATTTACTACCTGCATGGAATAATATTACCTGGATCATAATATTAGGTTCACCTACACTTGTCCCTTGGGGTTGCCATCGGAGCAAGGATTCTACGAAAACAGTATTGATGTATGGAAGCATGGATTTACTACCTGCATGGAATAATATTACCTGGATCATAATATTAGCTACACCTACACTTGTCCCCTGGGGTTGCCATCGGAGCAAGGATTCTACGAAAACAGTATTGATGTATGGAAGCATGCATTTACTACCTGCATGGAATAATATTACCTGGATCATAATATTAGCTACACCTACACTTGTCCCTTGGGGTTACCATCGGAGCAAGGATTCTACGAAAACAGTATTGTTGTATGGAAGCATGGATTTACTAACTGTATGGAATAATATTACCTGGAACATAATATTAGCTACACCTACACTTGTCCCTTCGTGTTGCCGTCGGAGCAAGGATTCTACGAAAACAGTATTGTTGTATGGAACCATGCATTTACTACCTGCATGGAATAATATTACCTGGATCATAATATTAGCTACACCTACACTTGTCCCTTGGGGTTGCCATCGGAGCAAGGATTCTACGAAAACAGTATTTTTGTATGGAAGCATGCATTTACTACCTGCATGGAATAATATTACCTGGATCATAATATTAGCTACACCTACACTTGTCCCTTGGGGTTGCCATCGGAGCAAGGATTCTACGAAAACAGTATTGTTGTATGGAACCATGCATTTACTACCTGCATGGAATAATATTACCTGGATCATAATATTAGCTACACCTACACTTGTCCCTTGGGGTTGCCATCGGAGCAAGGATTCTACGAAAACAGTATTTTTGTATGGAAGCATTCATTTACTACCTGCATGGAATAATATTACCTGGATCATAATATTAGCTACACCTACACTTGTCCCTTGGGGTTGCCATCGGAGCAAGGATTCTACGAAAACAGTATTGTTGTAAGGAAGCATGCATTTACTACCTGCATGGAATAATATTACCTGGATCATAATATTAGCTAAACCTACACTTGTCTCTTGGGGATGCCATCGGAGCGAGGATTCTACGAAAACAGTATTGTTGTATGGAAGCATGCATTTACTACCTGCATGGAATAACATTACCTGGATCATAATATTAGCTACACCTACACTTGTCCCTTGTGGTTGCCGTCGGAGCAAGGATTCTACGAAAACAGTATTGTTGTATGCAAGCATGCATTTACTACCTGCATGGAATAATATTACCTGGATCATAATATAAGCTACACCTACACTTGTCCCTTGGGGTTGCCATCGGAGCAAGGATTCTACGAAAACAGTATTGATGTATGGAAGCATGGATTTACTACCTGCATGGAATAATATTACCTGGATCATAATATTAGCTACACCTACACTTGTCCCTTGGGGTTACCATTGGAGCAAGGATTCTACGAAAACAGTATTGATGTATGGAAGCATGCATTTACTACCTGCATGGAATAATATTACCTGGATCATAATATTAGCTACACCTACACTTGTCCCTTGGGGTTGCCATCGGAGCAAGGATTCTACGAAAACAGTATTGATGTATGGAAGCATGCATTTACTACCTGCATGGAATAATATTACCTGGATCATAATATTAGCTACACCTACACTTGTCCCTTGGGGTTACCATCGGAGCAAGGATCCTACGAAAACAGTATTGATGTATGGAAGCATGCATTTACTACCTGCATGGAATAATATTACCTGGATCATAATATTAGCTACACCTACACTTGTCCCTTGGGGTTGCCATCGGAGCAAGGAGCCTACGAAAACAGTATTGTTGTATGGAAGCATGCATTTACTACCTGCATGGAATAATATTACCTGGATCATAATATTAGGTTCACCTACACTTGTCCCTTGGGGTTGCCATCGGAGCAAGGATTCTACGAAAACAGTATTGATGTATGGAAGCATGGATTTACTACCTGCATGGAATAATATTACCTGGATCATAATATTAGCTACACCTACACTTGTCCCTTGGGGTTGCCATGGGAGCAAGGAGCCTACGAAAACAGTATTGTTGTATGGAAGCATGCATTTACTACCTGCATGGAATAATATTACCTGGATCATAATATTAGGTTCACCTACACTTGTCCCTTGGGGTTGCCATCGGAGCAAGGATTCTACGAAAACAGTATTGATGTATGGAAGCATGGATTTACTACCTGCATGGAATAATATTACCTGGATCATAATATTAGGTTCACCTACACTTGTCCCTTGGGGTTGCCATCTGAGCAAGGATTCTACGAAAACAGTATTGATGTATGGAAGCATGGATTTACTACCTGCATGGAATAATATTACCTGGATCATAATATTAGCTACACCTACACCTGTCCCTTGGGGTTACCATCGGAGCAAGGTTTCTACGAAAACAGTATTGATGTATGGAAGCATGGATTTACTACCTGCATGGAATAATATTACCTGGATCATAATATTAGCTACACCTACACTTGTCCCTTGGGGTTGCCATCGGAGCAAGGAGCCTACGAAAACAGTATTGTTGTATGGAAGCATGCATTTACTACCTGCATGGAATAATATTACCTGGATCATAATATTAGGTTCACCTACACTTGTCCCTTGGGGTTGCCATCGGAGCAAGGATTCTACGAAAACAGTATTTTTGTATGGAAGCATTCATTTACTACCTGCATGGAATAATATTACCTGGATCATAATATTAGCTACACCTACACTTGTCCCTTGGGGTTGCCATCGGAGCAAGGATTCTACGAAAACAGTATTGTTGTAAGGAAGCATGCATTTACTACCTGCATGGAATAATATTACCTGGATCATAATATTAGCTAAACCTACACTTGTCTCTTGGGGATGCCATCGGAGCGAGGATTCTACGAAAACAGTATTGTTGTATGGAAGCATGCATTTACTACCTGCATGGAATAACATTACCTGGATCATAATATTAGCTACACCTACACTTGTCCCTTGTGGTTGCCGTCGGAGCAAGGATTCTACGAAAACAGTATTGTTGTATGCAAGCATGCATTTACTACCTGCATGGAATAATATTACCTGGATCATAATATAAGCTACACCTACACTTGTCCCTTGGGGTTGCCATCGGAGCAAGGATTCTACGAAAACAGTATTGATGTATGGAAGCATGGATTTACTACCTGCATGGAATAATATTACCTGGATCATAATATTAGCTACACCTACACTTGTCCCTTGGGGTTACCATTGGAGCAAGGATTCTACGAAAACAGTATTGATGTATGGAAGCATGCATTTACTACCTGCATGGAATAATATTACCTGGATCATAATATTAGCTACACCTACACTTGTCCCTTGGGGTTGCCATCGGAGCAAGGATTCTACGAAAACAGTATTGATGTATGGAAGCATGCATTTACTACCTGCATGGAATAATATTACCTGGATCATAATATTAGCTACACCTACACTTGTCCCTTGGGGTTACCATCGGAGCAAGGATCCTACGAAAACAGTATTGATGTATGGAAGCATGCATTTACTACCTGCATGGAATAATATTACCTGGATCATAATATTAGCTACACCTACACTTGTCCCTTGGGGTTGCCATCGGAGCAAGGAGCCTACGAAAACAGTATTGTTGTATGGAAGCATGCATTTACTACCTGCATGGAATAATATTACCTGGATCATAATATTAGGTTCACCTACACTTGTCCCTTGGGGTTGCCATCGGAGCAAGGATTCTACGAAAACAGTATTGATGTATGGAAGCATGGATTTACTACCTGCATGGAATAATATTACCTGGATCATAATATTAGCTACACCTACACTTGTCCCTTGGGGTTGCCATGGGAGCAAGGAGCCTACGAAAACAGTATTGTTGTATGGAAGCATGCATTTACTACCTGCATGGAATAATATTACCTGGATCATAATATTAGGTTCACCTACACTTGTCCCTTGGGGTTGCCATCGGAGCAAGGATTCTACGAAAACAGTATTGATGTATGGAAGCATGGATTTACTACCTGCATGGAATAATATTACCTGGATCATAATATTAGGTTCACCTACACTTGTCCCTTGGGGTTGCCATCTGAGCAAGGATTCTACGAAAACAGTATTGATGTATGGAAGCATGGATTTACTACCTGCATGGAATAATATTACCTGGATCATAATATTAGCTACACCTACACCTGTCCCTTGGGGTTACCATCGGAGCAAGGTTTCTACGAAAACAGTATTGATGTATGGAAGCATGGATTTACTACCTGCATGGAATAATATTACCTGGATCATAATATTAGCTACACCTACACTTGTCCCTTGGGGTTGCCATCGGAGCAAGGAGCCTACGAAAACAGTATTGTTGTATGGAAGCATGCATTTACTACCTGCATGGAATAATATTACCTGGATCATAATATTAGGTTCACCTACACTTGTCCCTTGGGGTTGCCATCGGAGCAAGGATTCTACGAAAACAGTATTGATGTATGGTAGCATGGATTTACTACCTGCATGGAATAATATTACCTGGATCATAATATTAGCTACACGTACACTTGTCCCCTGGGGTTGCCATCGGAGCAAGGATTCTACGAAAACAGTATTGATGTATGGAAGCATGCATTTACTACCTTAATGGAATAATATTACCTTGATCATAATATTAGCTGCACCTACACTTGTCCCTTGGGGTTGCCATCGGATCAAGGATTCTACGAAAACAGTATTGTTGTATGGAAGCATGCATTTACTACCTGCATGGAATAATATTACCTGGATCATAATATTAGCTACACCTACACTTGTCCCTTGGGTTGCCACTGGAACGCGAGTAATCAACGAATGCTCCATTACAGCAAATAGAAGCATCTCGGAGAGGTTCATTTATACCTCTTGTTTTCTTATATGCACCTGTTTTATTTATATTTGCCTGAGTTCTTTATCCCTTTTCCAACCCAGATATTTAAAATAACTGTTTCATCAGGCCGACGTGCATTTCCTTTCGTTACGTTTATTCTATAAGTTATAAGGTATATGATTCAAGTGACTTATAAGTGATAATGAAACATTATAGTGACTTTATATAATAAGCACAAATCTTTATACAGTTTAAAGTTTTTAAACCTTTCCAAGCGAAACTACTCACATAGAACTCGCGTCCGATTGCATTGTTTAAGTAAAGTTGTAGAGCCAGTGTAGTTTCTGTCATTAGTTGAGCTGTTCAGTGATTCTCTGCATCACAATATCTCTTCTTGCGACAAGTGTTTACCTTTTTCTCTCTGAAATTTCATTTGAAATAATAAATAATAAAACGTAATTTCCTTCTTAATGATTCTAAGAATTTGGCTTAAAAATTAACTTTTAAATAATGGACGTTTTACGTCGTCATTGTAATATTTTGAGGAGTGAAAATACTCGCCGCAAAATTTAAGCCTTTTTGTTGAATACGCTATTAATCTTATAACCACTTAATTTTAATGCTATAACCCTCCCCCACCCCCATGAAGCCCAATGTAAAATATAGTCCCTAGGTAAGGATATAATACTGCCCGAGATAAAGGAAAATGCTTTCGAACGTGTACACGAAGCAAGTCTACTGTACAGTGAGTTAATGGGAGGTGTCAGTGTGCAAGAAAGGGTACTATACCCCTTCTCTATTGTAGTGCTTGTAGGTATTTATAGAACGCTCTCGCTTCAGGATAAGTGGTGAATCTTCTCTACATTTCCTTCTTGCCACCTTCTTCTATGCGTCTCTACCTTCTTACTATCTCATCCAGTGACGTCTTCTTCTTCTCAATTTTTCATCTAAGTCACCATCATCATCCCATCTATTCTCCTACGTCACCTTCATCTTTTTCTCTACTACGACCTCTTTTTACTCTTTCCTTCCTTTTTTCACGTTCGTATTACAATATTCTTTCTCTTCTTATGTTCTCTGAACAGTCTTCGTGTCGTCATGCCCTCTATGATTGCTTCTTATTGCCCTCTCGTCTTCTGATGCTTTTTTCTTGCCATTTCACCTCTACGTAGCCTTTATCTTGCTATTTTCTCATTTTGACTTTATTTTGACTTCTTCCCTCCTTCTCTCATGTATGTCGTCTTCTTCTTTCCATCTTCTCGTCTACGTCACTTCCTTCTTTCTATCTTCTCTTCTACTCTTTTTCTTTTTGCCATCTTGTCCTCGACGTTGCCTTCTTTTAGTAACTTTTTCTCTGCGTCACCTTACTCTTGATGTATTCTCTTCTATGTCGTTTTCTTACCATCCACTGTCTCTCACACTATCTGCTGTCTCATCTTCTATTGCCTTTTATTGCCTTTATCTCTCCCTCTATGTCACTTTCTTATTCTCTTATTTTCGCCTGCGTCACGTTCTCTTTGTTATATTCTCCTCTACATAGCTGTTCTTGCCATCTTTTCCTCTACGTTGCCTTTCTACCATTTCCTATCCTACGACGTATTTTTGCCAATTTCCCCTCTACTTGGATTTTTCCTTTACCCTTCCATTCATGTATATATCAATTCTTTTGTGCCTATCACATAAAGCAGAGAATTCATCTTTATCTTATTAAATGGTTTTCAAATCTATGAGCTTGAACTTGTAGCCGTTTACCTTCCCATCGTCTTTACGTCCTGGGCTATATTGCTATCTCTAAGCTCAAAATACTCCATTGTTTTTTGTTTTAAAGTATTATTCAGAAAGTTTTTAAACTTAATATATAGAAAAATATCTAACACTAATCATTGGTATTAGTTTTAAAGTTGTAAAATATGTTTTTGTGTTAGAAAAATTATTATTTATTAACTTGTAGAGTATGTCGAGCAATCGCGGTCGATTAGAGTTACGAAAGTACGGATCTTATTCCAAAACGGCCATTAATGTATTGTAATGTTGAACGTGTGTTGTAGTTATGTCATCTGGATACTAACCTGTTGTGAGCTACAGGTGTGCCAACACAATATCTGCTAAACCTAAATACCGTATAACTCGTCCATGACTAGGGATTTTGTTTAGAATAAAATAATCGCATTGAGAAGAAAAATATTGTCAAGCGTGTTTATGAATATAAATTCTGAAGCTTTGAAAGAAATTGTTCGTTAAAAGTTTTAAACTGTCGAACTAACATAGCCGCCTCAATGAACCCTGTGCCACCTTTCTAATTTTAATAAAACGCAAGTGCTTGTGGTAGACGTTATGTGAATAGAATCATAGCTAGGGTGTCAAGTAGCTTCAAGAGCGTTGCTTCATGGAGGACGTAATCCGTGTGATTCTTTAAATAAACCTACAAAGCCAGCTTCTTGCTCCGTCCATTTGCTTTCTGCTTCTGCTCTCATCTTCCATAGTACGAAAACTGAGCTTTAACTAAACCCTACATTTATGTTATTTGTGGCCTAGTTCTTGCTTTGCCTCATCTTCCTCTTTTCCATGTTTTTATTTGTATTGTCCGCCCACGTTACTCGTAGCATAGCTCTTCCTTCGTCTTCTCTTTTTCCTTTTCATGTTTGATTGTATTGTCCGTCCACGTTACTCTTGGTTCAGCTCTTCCTTAGTCTCCTCTTCCTCCTTTCCATGTTTTTATTTGTATTGTCCGCCCACGTTATTCGTAGCATAGCTCTTCCTTCGTCTCCTCTTTTTTATTTTCATGTTTGATTGTATTGTCCGTCCACGTTACTCTTGGTTCAGCTCTTCCTTCGTCTCCTCTTTCTCCTTTCCATGTTTTTATTTGTATTGTCCGCCCACGTTATTCGTAGCATAGCTCTTCCTTCGTCTCCTCTTTTTCCTTTTCAAGTATGATTGTATTGTCCGTCCACGTTACTCTTGGTTCAGATCTTCCTTTGTCTCCTCTTTCTCCTTTCCATGTTTTTATTTGTATTGTCTGCCCACGTTATTCGTAGCATAGCTCTTCCTTCGTCTCCTCTTTTTCCTTTTCATGTTTGATTGTATTGTCCGTCCACGTTACTCTTGGTTCAGCTCTACCTTCGTCTCCTCTTTCTCCTTTCCATGTTTTTATTTGTATTTTCCGCCCACGTTATTCGTAGCATAGCTCTTCCTTCGTCTCCTCTTTCTCCTTTCCATGTTTTTATTTGTATTGTCCGCCCACGTTATTCGTAGCATAGCTCTTCCTTCGTCTCCTCTTTCTCCTTTCCATGTTTTTATTTGTATTGTCCGCCCACGTTATTCGTAGCATAGCTCTTCCTTCGCCTCCTCTTTCTCTTTCCATGTTTTTATTTGTATTGTCCGCCCACGTTATTCGTAGCATAGCTCTTCCTTCGTCTCCTCTTTCTCCTTTCCATGTTTTTATTTGTATTGTCCGCCCACGTTATTCGTAGCATAGCTCTTCCTTCGTCTCCTCTTTCTCCTTTCCATGTTTGATTGTATTATCCGTCCACGTTACTCTTGGTTCAGCTCTTCCTTCGTCTCCTCTTCCTCCTTTCCATGTTTTTATTTGTATTGTCCGCCCACGTTATTCGTAGCATAGCTCTTCCTTCGTCTCCTCTTTCTCCTTTCCATGTTTTTATTTGTATTGTCCGCCCACGTTATTCGTAGCATAGCTCTTCCTTCGTCTCCTCTTTCTCCTTTCCATGTTTTTATTTGTATTGTCCGTCCACGTTATTCGTAGCATAGCTCTTCCTTCGTCTCCTCTTTCTCCTTTCCATGTTTGATTGTATTATCCGTCCACGTTACTCTTGGTTCAGCTCTTCCTTCGTCTCCTCTTCCTCCTTTCCATGTTTTTATTTGTATTGTCCGCCCACGTTATTCGTAGCATAGCTCTTCCTTCGTCTCCTCTTTCTCCTTTCCATGTTTTTATTTGTATTGTCCGCCCACGTTATTCGTAGCATAGCTCTTCCTTCGTCTCCTCTTTCTCCTTTCCATGTTTTTATTTGTATTGTCCGTCCACGTTATTCGTAGCATAGCTCTTCCTTCGTCACCTCTTTTTCCTTTCCATGTTTTTATTTGTATTGTCCGCCCACGTTATTCGTAGCATAGCTCTTCCTTCGTCTCCTCTTTCTCCTTTCCATGTTTTTCATTGTATTGTCCGCCCACGTTATTCGTAGCATAGCTCTTCCTTCGTCTCCTCTTTCTCCTTTCCATGTTTTTATTTGTATTGTCCGCCCACGTTATTCGTAGCATAGCTCTTCCTTCGTCTCCTCTTTCTCCTTTCCATGTTTTTATTTGTATTGTCCGCCCACGTTATTCGTAGCATAGCTCTTCCATCGTCTCCTCTTTTTCCTTTCCATGTTTTTTATTGTATCGTCCGCCACGTTATTCGTAGCATAGCTCTTCCTTCGTCTCCTCTTTTTCCTTTTCAAGTTTGATTGTATTGTCCGTCCTCGTTACTCTTGGTTCAGCTCTTCCTTCGACTCCTCTTTCTCCTTTCCATGTTTTTATTTGTATTGTCCGCCCACGTTATTTGTAGCATAGCTCTTCCTTCGTCTCCTCTTTTTCCTTTTCATGTTTGATTGTATTGTCCGTCCTCGTTACTCTTGGTTCAGCTCTTCCTTCGTCTCCTCTTTCTCCTTTCCATGTTTTTATTTGTATTGTCCGCCCACGTTATTCGTAGCATAGCTCTTCCTTCGTCTCCTCTTTCTCCTTTCCATGTTTTTATTTGTATTGTCCGCCCACGTTATTCGTAGCATAGCTCTTCCTTCGTCTCCTCTTTCTCCTTTCCATGTTTTTCATTGTATTGTCCGCCCACGTTATTCGTAGCATAGCTCTTCCTTCGTCTCCTCTTTCTCCTTTCCATGTTTTTATTTGTATTGTCCGCCCACGTTATTCGTAGCATAGCTCTTCCTTCGTCTCCTCTTTCTCCTTTCCATGTTTTTATTTGTATTGTCCGTCCACGTTACTCTTGGTTCAGCTCTACCTTCGTCTCCTCTTTCTCCTTTCCATGTTTTTATTTGTATTTTCCGCCCACGTTATTCGTAGCATAGCTCTTCCTTCGTCTCCTCTTTCTCCTTTCCATGTTTTTATTTGTATTGTCCGCCCACGTTATTCGTAGCATAGCTCTTCCTTCGTCTCCTCTTTCTCCTTTCCATGTTTTTATTTGTATTGTCCGCCCACGTTATTCGTAGCATAGCTCTTCCTTCGTCTCCTCTTTCTCCTTTCCATGTTTTTATTTGTATTGTCCGCCCACGTTATTCGTAGCATAGCTCTTCCTTCGCCTCCTCTTTCTCTTTCCATGTTTTTATTTGTATTGTCCGCCCACGTTATTCGTAGCATAGCTCTTCCTTCGTCTCCTCTTTCTCCTTTCCATGTTTTTATTTGTATTGTCCGCCCACGTTATTCGTAGCATAGCTCTTCCTTCGTCTCCTCTTTCTCCTTTCCATGTTTGATTGTATTATCCGTCCACGTTACTCTTGGTTCAGCTCTTCCTTCGTCTCCTCTTCCTCCTTTCCATGTTTTTATTTGTATTGTCCGCCCACGTTATTCGTAGCATAGCTCTTCCTTCGTCTCCTCTTTCTCCTTTCCATGTTTTTATTTGTATTGTCCGCCCACGTTATTCGTAGCATAGCTCTTCCTTCGTCTCCTCTTTCTCCTTTCCATGTTTTTATTTGTATTGTCCGTCCACGTTATTCGTAGCATAGCTCTTCCTTCGTCACCTCTTTTTCCTTTCCATGTTTTTATTTGTATTGTCCGCCCACGTTATTCGTAGCATAGCTCTTCCTTCGTCTCCTCTTTCTCCTTTCCATGTTTTTCATTGTATTGTCCGCCCACGTTATTCGTAGCATAGCTCTTCCTTCGTCTCCTCTTTCTCCTTTCCATGTTTTTATTTGTATTGTCCGCCCACGTTATTCGTAGCATAGCTCTTCCTTCGTCTCCTCTTTCTCCTTTCCATGTTTTTATTTGTATTGTCCGCCCACGTTATTCGTAGCATAGCTCTTCCATCGTCTCCTCTTTTTCCTTTCCATGTTTTTTATTGTATCGTCCGCCACGTTATTCGTAGCATAGCTCTTCCTTCGTCTCCTCTTTTTCCTTTTCAAGTTTGATTGTATTGTCCGTCCTCGTTACTCTTGGTTCAGCTCTTCCTTCGACTCCTCTTTCTCCTTTCCATGTTTTTATTTGTATTGTCCGCCCACGTTATTTGTAGCATAGCTCTTCCTTCGTCTCCTCTTTTTCCTTTTCATGTTTGATTGTATTGTCCGTCCTCGTTACTCTTGGTTCAGCTCTTCCTTCGTCTCCTCTTTCTCCTTTCCATGTTTTTATTTGTATTGTCCGCCCACGTTATTCGTAGCATAGCTCTTCCTTCGTCTCCTCTTTCTCCTTTCCATGTTTTTATTTGTATTGTCCGCCCACGTTATTCGTAGCATAGCTCTTCCTTCGTCTCCTCTTTCTCCTTTCCATGTTTTTATTTGTATTGTCCGCCCACGTTATTCGTAGCATAGCTCTTCCTTCGTCTCCTCTTTCTCCTTTCCATGTTTTTATTTGTATTGTCCGTCCACGTTATTCGTAGCATAGCTCTTCCTTCGTCACCTCTTTTTCCTTTCCATGTTTTTATTTGTATTGTCCGCCCACGTTATTCGTAGCATAGCTCTTCCTTCGTCTCCTCTTTCTCCTTTCCATGTTTTTTATTGTATTGTCCGCCCACGTTATTCGTAGCATAGCTCTTCCTTCGTCTCCTCTTTCTCCTTTCCATGTTTTTATTTGTATTGTCCGCCCACGTTATTCGCAGCATAGCTCTTCCTTCGTCTCCTCTTTCTCCTTTCCATGTTTTTATTTGTATTGTCCGCCCACGTTATTCGTAGCATAGCTCTTCCTTCGTCTCCTCTTTCTCCTTTCCATGTTTTTTATTGTATTGTCCGCCACGTTATTCGTAGCATAGCTCTTCCTTCGTCTCCTCTTTTTCCTTTTCATGTTTGATTGTATTGTCCGTCCTCGTTACTCTTGGTTCAGCTCTTCCTTCGTCTCCTCTTTCTCCTTTCCATGTTTTTATTTGTATTGTCCGCCCACGTTATTCGTAGCATAGCTCTTCCTTCGTCTCCTCTTTCTCCTTTCCATGTTTTTATTTGTATTGTCCGCCCACGTTATTCGTAGCATAGCTCTTCCTTCGTCTCCTCTTTCTCCTTTCCATGTTTTTATTTGTATTGTCCGTCCACGTTATTCGTAGCATAGCTCTTCCTTCGTCACCTCTTTTTCCTTTCCATGTTTTTATTTGTATTGTCCGCCCACGTTATTCGTAGCATAGCTCTTCCTTCGTCTCCTCTTTCTCCTTTCCATGTTTTTTATTGTATTGTCCGCCCACGTTATTCGTAGCATAGCTCTTCCTTCGTCTCCTCTTTCTCCTTTCCATGTTTTTATTTGTATTGTCCTCCCACGTTATTCGCAGCATAGCTCTTCCTTCGTCTCCTCTTTCTCCTTTCCATGTTTTTATTTGTATTGTCCGCCCACGTTATTCGTAGCATAGCTCTTCCTTCGTCTCCTCTTTTTCCTTTCCATGTTTTTTATTGTATCGTCCGCCACGTTATTCGTAGCATAGCTCTTCCTTCGTCTCCTCTTTTTCCTTTTCAAGTTTAATTGTATTGTCCGTCCTCGTTACTCTTGGTTCAGCTCTTCCTTCGTCTCCTCTTTCTCCTTTCCATGTTTTTATTTGTATTGTCCGCCCACGTTATTTGTAGCATAGCTCTTCCTTCGTCTCCTCTTTTTCCTTTTCATGTTTGATTGTATTGTCCGTCCTCGTTACTCTTGGTTCAGCTCTTCCTTCGTCTCCTCTTTCTCCTTTCCATGTTTTTATTTGTATTGTCCGCCCACGTTATTCGTAGCATAGCTCTTCCTTCGTCTCCTCTTTCTCCTTTCCATGTTTTTATTTGTATTGTCCGCCCACGTTATTCGTAGCATAGCTCTTCCTTCGTCTCCTCTTTCTCCTTTCCATGTTTTTATTTGTATTGTCCGCCCACGTTATTCGTAGCATAGCTCTTCCTTCGTCTCCTCTTTCTCCTTTCCATGTTTTTATTTGTATTGTCCGTCCACGTTATTCGTAGCATAGCTCTTCCTTCGTCACCTCTTTTTCCTTTCCATGTTTTTATTTGTATTGTCCGCCCACGTTATTCGTAGCATAGCTCTTCCTTCGTCTCCTCTTTCTCCTTTCCATGTTTTTTATTGTATTGTCCGCCCACGTTATTCGTAGCATAGCTCTTCCTTCGTCTCCTCTTTCTCCTTTCCATGTTTTTATTTGTATTGTCCGCCCACGTTATTCGCAGCATAGCTCTTCCTTCGTCTCCTCTTTCTCCTTTCCATGTTTTTATTTGTATTGTCCGCCCACGTTATTCGTAGCATAGCTCTTCCTTCGTCTCCTCTTTCTCCTTTCCATGTTTTTTATTGTATTGTCCGCCACGTTATTCGTAGCATAGCTCTTCCTTCGTCTCCTCTTTTTCCTTTTCATGTTTGATTGTATTGTCCGTCCTCGTTACTCTTGGTTCAGCTCTTCCTTCATCTCCTCTTTCTCCTTTCCATGTTTTTATTTGTATTGTCCGCCCACGTTATTCGTAGCATAGCTCTTCCTTCGTCTCCTCTTTTTCCTTTTCATGTTTGATTGTATTGTCCGGCCACGTTACTCTTGGTTCAGCTCTTCCTTCGTCTCCTCTTTTTCCTTTCCATGTTTTTATTTGTATTGTCCGCCCACGTTATTCGTAGCATAGCTCTTCCTTCGTCTCCTCTTTTTCCTTTTCATGTTTGATTTTAATGTCCGTCCACGTTACTCTTGGTTCAGCTCTTCCTTCGTCTCCTCTTTCTCCTTTCCATGTTTTTATTTGTATTGTCCGCCCACGTTATTCGTAGCATAGCTCTTCCTTCGTCTCCTCTTTTTCCTTTTCATATTTGATTGTATTGTCCGGCCACGTTACTCTTGGTTCAGCTCTTCCTTCGTCTCCTCTTTTTCCTTTCCATGTTTTTATTTGTATTGTCCGCCCACGTTATTCGTAGCATAGCTCTTCCTTCGTCTCCTCTTTTTCCTTTTCATGTTTGATTGTATTGTCCGTCCACGTTACTCTTGGTTCAGCTCTTCCTTCGTCTCCTCTTTCTCCTTTCCATGTTTTTATTTGTATTGTCCGCTCACGTTACTCTTGGTTCAGCTCTTCCTTCGTCTCCTCTTTCTCCTTTCTATATTTTATTGTATTGTCCGTCCACGGTACTTTTGTATTAGCTCTTCTTTCGACTCCTCTTTCTCCTTTCCATGTTTTATTGTATCATCCCTCCACCTTACTCTTGCTTCAGCTCTTTATTCGTTCCCTCTTTATTCTTTCCATCTTTTATTATATTGCCTAACCACATTTATCATATTATAATTTTTCCTTCGTCTTCCTTTTCTTTTTTTTATATGTGCCCGTTATATTTATCTATAAACATGCACTCGTTTAGTGTTTGGTACTTGTCGATAATTTTTCAAAAGCCTTTTTAAATATGTGATTCTTAAGGTGTATTGTTTTCTTATATTTATCTGCATTCAAGTTCGATTTTCGTCCTGTTTTTTTCCTACCCTGTTTAATACATTTATGTGTTCGCTATGTATCATTATTAGAGAGCGGACAGGCCTGCTTGTATTTTCCAATACTCTTTCAATCTCCCGTCATTGAGCTGTCTCCTTTTTTAACTCCAAGCTTTACAAATGTAAGCAGAGACAATATTTTCGGCCAAATATTGGCCACTAAACAAGCCAAGTCTGATATGAAGTGTTTTTATTGTAAATTTGGGACATCGCCTGTTTAACCCTATTGGACGTTTACCAAGACCCTACAAAGGCCACTTGTTGACGACCTATGGCTGGAGTGGTTTCGCGGAAAAAGAATTACTACATAATAAACTATCAGGGTAAAAATAAGGGCAGTTCATAACCTTGCTGGAAAGTGATTTTAAACACAGATACATTTACTGTTAGCGAACCAAAATGTGTTCAGTTCAAAATCCGATTTATATAGATAATTTATAGCAATGTTTGAACTCATTTTTAATTAATTCATTAATTAAATTTAATAATGATTTATTCGTAGTTTTATGAGGGAGAAAAACAAAAAGGGGAGGTATGCAATATAGTTATTTGGTCCCATTTGGCTTAAAATAAGTGATAACATGATTTCTTGTAGCAGCTCGATCTATGTTATAGGTTATGTGGTACGACATTTCTTTTCACCCTTAGGTTATGTTACTTTATTTATGCTAATTGTAATTAGAAAAATTGTAAAAAGAACTAAAATATATATTTTTTGACCTAAGTAGTAATTTATTTTAAAATATTTTTGTCTATTTTGATTGTTATGCATGTATCACCCCCTTACTATTTTGTTTGTGAAATTATCATTGAGTAATATTATTTTTTTAAATTGTAAACGTTTTTTATTAAACTTTGTGAAATTATTATTGAGTGTAATATTTTTTAAACTTAAAACTTTCTTATACCTTTTTAAAAACATGTCAAGTTTTTTCAAGAATATTTATTGTTAGTTAATAACAGTACGAGTGTTTACTGTAATAGTAATTTTCATTTGATTTGATGTGGTTCATATTTAAAGTTGTATAGTGAATTTTAGTAATATTTATATAAGGGTATTTTAAACGTATTTTCTGTAAATATTCACTTCCAGGAAATCAGTATTTACGCAGAAAATATAGTGGAACATGTGATCAAACACCTGCAGACTCGATCACACAACACGGTGCTTGGGCAATTTAATTTTAGTGTTATCGGGAAACCAGAAACTTGTGAATGTAGAACCCAGAGCGTATAGCGAATGTAAGCTAACGAAAACAATTAAAAACTGCAGGTAAAAGAATTAACTTACTTAGCTTAAAGACTAGATACTTTCAAAAAGATTCTAATGAATAACAACTCTATGCGTTGATATTATTTTCAATTATTATTTTAAGTAGCGTGCATTGTTCAATTGAAACGAACTTGTAAAGCAAAAATGTAAAAGTTCTCTCTATTGAAGAAATTTAGAACTGTGTACTTTGTCTCAATTTTTATTTCGACAAGTCGTATCTAAGAAGAGAGAAAGCTGACGCCTTGTTTTAGATTGGTTGGGCTCTTGTAACTTTCAAGCAAAACATTTTTATTAAGATTTATTGGAAATTTTAAAGTTTGAAAAGTTTTCCCCCTCGTTTTGTTTTGTCAACGTTTTCTCTACCGTTTGCAACTCGTGTAACATTTTTTTAAAACAAACTGTTAAACAGGTTCCAAGTAACCGTTATCTACGTTCCAGCATGTATCTGATCCCGGCCAACACGCGTTATAAAAATCAATACTCGACTTACAGAAAGTAAAAAAGGCAATTGCGATAAGCTGAATAACGGACGGTGCGGTTTTCTGTACAAAAACAGACTCTCAAACTGGTTCCAAGTAACAGTTATCTACTTCTTGTCCTGTCCCTGATACCAGCCAACACCCGTTACAATAATCAATACTCGACTTACAGAAATAAAAAAAGGCATTTGCGATAAGTTGAATAACGAACGGTGCGGTTTTCTGTACAAAAACAGACTGTCAAACTGGTTCCAAGTAACAGTTATCTACTTCCCGTCCTGTCCCTGATACCAGCCAACACCCGTTACAATAATCAATACTCGACTTACAGAAATAAAAAAAGGCATTTGCGATAAGTTGAATAACGAACGGTGCGGTTTTCTGTACAAAAACAGACTGTCAAACTGGTTCCAAGTAACAGTTATCTACTTCCCGTTCTGTCCCTGATACAAGATATCACCCGTTACAAGAATCAATACTCGACTTACGAGAAAAAAAGGTATTTGCGATAAGCTGAATAACGGACGGCGCGTCGTTCTGTACAAAAACCGAAAAATAAAGCTAACCTCTCATCGTTCACCAAGGTAGAAAACTTTTAGCAATTCTGCGGCGCCACAGTTCTTTTACTGGCTTAATAGACGTATAGCTAGTTCCAAAAACATCGACTATATTCTTGTGACCAGAGAATATTTGTATGCAGAACACTTCTCTTACCTCTGCAGTAATGCTTAGATGGTTTTATTTGTAATACCTGTTTGTTACCAGAGCTGTTTTAAGTCTTTTGGATTATAACAAGTTATTTAAACAAAAAAAAAGTTAAAAGTCAATTCCTACTCAGATCAACAAAGACAAATTTTTTAAAGTTACTATTTATTAAATAATTAAAATTGTTATAAATATAATATATACATGACAGAGTCACCATATTAAGTGGCGCAATACAAATCGAAATTAAGTAATAAAATAAATAATTGTACTTAATTATTTAATTAATATTTAGAAAAACAGTATTAATATCAAATGTCGTCCACTACAAATATCAAAAAATGTATCTGAACTTGACGGAATCAATAAAATGTATTTTATTACCGATTGTAAATATCAACTACATATAAATATATAAATATATATGTGTGTGTGTGTGTGTGTGTGTGTGTGTGTGTGTGTGTGTGTGTGTGTGTGTGTGTGTGTGTGTGTGTGTGTGTGTGTGTGTGTGTGTGTGTGTGTGTGTGTGTGTGTGTGTGTGTGTGTGTGTGTGTGTGTGTGTGTGTGTGTGTGTGTGTGTGTGTGTGTGTGTGTGTGTGAGTGTGTGTGTGTGTGTGTGTGTGTGTGTGTGTGTGTGTGTGTGTGTGTGTGTGTGTGTGTGTGTGTGTGTGTGTGTGTGTGTGTGTGTGTGTGTGTGTGTGTGTGTGTGTGTGTGTGTGTGTGTGTGTGTGTGTGTGTGTGTGTGTGTGTGTGTGTGTGTGTGTGTGTGTGTGTGTGTGTGTGTGTGTGTGTGTGTGTGTGTGTGTGTGTGTGTGTGTGTGTGTGTGTGTGTGTGTGTGTGTGTGTGTGTGTGTGTGTGTGTGTGTGTGTGTGTGTGTGTGTGTGTGTGTGTGTGTGTGTGTGTGTGTGTGTGTGTGTGTGTGTGTGTGTGTGTGTGTGTGTGTGTGTGTGTGTGTGTGTGTGTGTGTGTGTGTGTGTGTGTGTGTGTGTGTGTGTGTGTGTGTGTGTGTGTGTGTGTGTGTGTGTGTGTGTGTGTGTGTGTGTGTGTGTGTGTGTGTGTGTGTGTGTGTGTGTGTGTGTGTGTGTGTGTGTGTGTGTGTGTGTGTGTGTGTGTGTGTGTGTGTGTGTGTGTGTGTGTGTGTGTGTGTGTGTGTGTGTGTGTGTGTGTGTGTGTGTGTGTGTGTGTGTGTGTGTGTGTGTGTGTGTGTGTGTGTGTGTGTGTGTGTGTGTGTGTGTGTGTGTGTGTGTGTGTGTGTGTGTGTGTGTGTGTGTGTGTGTGTGTGTGTGTGTGTGTGTGTGTGTGTGTGTGTGTGTGTGTGTGTGTGTGTGTGTGTGTGTGTGTGTGTGTGTGTGTGTGTGTGTGTGTGTGTGTGTGTGTGTGTGTGTGTGTGTGTGTGTGTGTGTGTGTGTGTGTGTGTGTAGAATGTGAACTAATAGTACGACTTGAATAAGCTTTCATACTAACAAATTATTTCCACTCGCAACAAAGTGTCTTCATAATCTAGCACATTCTATCTGATTTATTTCTACCTGTCTTCCTGTCTAATTCACATTTTTTATATTTGTATGCTCTTTTATTTATAACATATTGTTTTTTTCTGTAAAAATTGTTCTATATTTATTTCCAAGTAACAATTCATGTAAATTCCCATTGTAAATCATGTTTTGGGTTAGAGTCCTGATTAAAAGACTTTTAATTTTTATAAATACATATAAGCTATTCTCAAAAATGTTGTAAAAACGTTTTTAAAAATAGCCTTAGATTTTCTTTAGAAGTTTCTAGCTTTTACATAAATACAGGTCCTTACCTAAGTTACTCGTACACGAATTTTTTACAGTATCTTAAATAATTATTATTATAAATAATATTGTTACCCATGTGTCCAGTTCCTCCTGGAGACTCTTATTGGTTCCGTTTTGCCAGAATATTAACTGACACTACTTTTTTTTATTATTCTGAGCAGATAAATATTGAATCCAAACACTAAATTGAAAGTCTTATATTATCGATTTGAAAGTACATTTTCTTAGTAAATTTTACTGTACTATCGCTTAGTTTCCAGGAGTATCTCCACAGACCCACCGCTTTGCTGGGGCTATTCATTTCAAACCCCACAAGGTTTCAGAGGGTACTGGTCCCGTTTTGATCTTCTAGAAGTCTGATCATTCTATGGTAACACCCTCCACAACCGCATTTTACGTTTTATAGATATGTGGGCAATAAAAGGTGTATTTTATGCTAAGAATTGATAAATACTAAACTGTTTTTTGTCAGTAAGAACCAAGTCAAGACAAATTATTAGAATTACTATTGGTTTTGGTCCAGATTTAAATCAAATCTTAGAAAATCAGAGGGTTGGAATGTCACCCCTCCCCACAGCTTACGTGATGTACTTGTTGGGAACGTGGAGAAGTGGGCGCTGCACAAACACAAAGCGAAGCATGTACGTGAACCGTTTGCTGATAACAAGAACACAAAGTTCATTTATTTTACATCGAAGGTTTCACATGAAAAAACTGTTATGTTCTCGCTGTATCGGTGGTTCTGGACGCTATATCACAATTTCTCAACAGTTTTGTTTTCATTTGACAATTTATACTTATTTATCAATTCATTTACAAAAACACCGCTACTGATATTCCTCAGCACCGCGTTTTGTACCGCGTCAGTGCATTGTTCAGTGCTTCCGGTCACGCCCTAGATGTTACTTCCGGTGGTTTATTGTTATTGCAAATCGGTGCTGTGTTGTTGTTAGGAGTGTTTTTTTTAATGCGTATTCTTATATAGGTGTTTGATTGTCAGTTGTGTATTACCGCCTATTGTATGTAATGCATGGTTTTTGTGCAGTTTGTATATTTCGCAAGTGAAAACAACAAAAGTTGCACAACCCAAAACCGTCTCCTTTCTTATTCAGCTCCTTCTATTAGTTCAAACTCCACTTATTTAAACTTGTTCGAATTTTCAATCGTTAATAAAATACATTTCATTATCCCCAAAAACATTTTTGTATGCAATATCCAATTTGGTTTAAAATAAGTGATAACATATGATTTCATAAAACAACTATATTATGGTTATGTGGTAGAACAGCTGTTTTAACGCATAGGTTATGTTACTTTATTTATACAAATCCTTAATATTTAATAAAATAAACTAAAATATATTTTTTCTTTGTTTACTTGACTAAGAATTGACTTTTAAGAATGTTTTTTTTATTACTTGTTTTTCCTTAAAATTTATTTAGTTTCGCTTCAAACATTCCCCTGATGTATAGTGATCAATACATTCTTTGCTAGGATGCAGATGCTCTGTTATGCACTGTGTATCATCTACCTACAGCCACTCTACTCTATACCTGGGGTTTTCAAGCTTTCAGACTCTGAGCCCCCATTTGTAACACTGACACGAGGTCGCTCTCCCTCCTATTTATATTTGGTCAAGAATTACAATCTGAGTATGAAACTGAAGCTGATTATGTCAATTAAACACCTGATAATATTATTTATTTTTTGTTTAAATATTTATATAAATAAATATACATATATATTAAATATGGTGATAAGTTTTCTTGCAATATAGTTAATGAATAAAATTATTTCAAATACAGGAATAGTTTTAAATTATATATTATTCAAAGCTTTTCACTAATTATATATATATATATATATATATATATATATATATATATATATATATATATATATACGAAAATGTGTGTGCGCACTCGCGCGCGCGTGTGTGTATTCGCGCTCGCGCACGCGCGCGTGTGTGTATGTGTGGGTAGGTGTGAGTGTGTGTGTGTGGGTAGGTGTGTGTGTGAGTGTGTGTGTGTGTGTGTGTGTGTATAATTTTCAAGCTGTTTTATGTACTCTTTAAGAACTTTAAAACATTCTACAGCAATTGAGATTAAATTTCGACACGACATAAACAAACTTAAAATACAACAAGATTGTTTTTATGTATTTTTCACGGCAGTAACATACCTACGACCACAAAAATCGGATGCATTTACGGTCAGCAACTGCACTATCCTCCGCAAGCTTGGGGATTACTAACAGCAATCACATGTGAAACATCACCTGTTTCCAATTACATTGGTTATTTACAAAAACAAACGTATCCACTTGCATTCCATTCAGATTATTAAACGCTCTGATTAAATATTCACCCTAATCGAGTTACGTTTATCTAATAGAGATAAGCCGTTCGTCAAATGGTAAGTAGAGGCTATTTAGGAACCCCAGCACCCACCCATTTTTCCTAAAACTTCCCAATTTCTGCATGTCTATTCAATTTTGCAAAGTAAAACTGAGGCCTTGACGACCTCGCAGAGGCGCCATTGTGTTTGCATCACGTGATTTTACAAACGTGGGTCTTGCGGGCAAAACAACTTTGGCTTGCTTTGATCGCTCGAGGAAGTGTTAATTAAGCAGTGTCTTAATGAAGATGCCTTCGTAACTTCAACTTTAAGGGACTTAATTAGTTTTCAAGGCCTTAATGGAAATTGAGTATAACGGCACGACCACAAGACAGTGTGGGAACTACCTCCAATAGCTTCACTATACTGCCATAGGCGTTTCCTGTTGTAATATTGCATTGTTAATACGTTTCCAGGTGGAGGGAAACTAAGAAACGTGTGGCAAATTAAATGCAATTTTGGGAACTAAGGTAGTTATTTTCTATTACCAAGTACACTAAAGTTCACTGGTTAGTTAACGCTATTTATATTTGTACTATATTAAGAATAGGAGCGCAAGGCTAGGTCACTTAAAACCTTAACTATTATTCCGGGAGAAGTTAGCGTCAACACCTTGAAATTTTAATAATGAAATTTCTGGTAAAACCGGGCAACAGATGTTCGCCCCACCGGGCAACTGATGTTCGCCCCACCGGGCAACAGACGTTCGCCCCACCGGGACACAGATGTTCGCCCCACCAGGCAACAGACGTTCGCCCCACCGGGCAACAGATGTTCGCCCCACTATTGTGGGCCTGGAAACAACTTACGTTTTCGTCACGAGCATAGCCTTTTCTTCAAAACACCTGCAAAACATATCCATCTGTTTACACTATTACTTTTTAAGTTTGGCGTGATAGCAACACAATCAGTCCATACTAGTTTAAACGCAATGCCCTTCTGACTTTCAAATAGATTTGATACAATTAAATAATTTATTTGCTATAAACTCTTATATGTATTGAAATACATACAAGTAAAATCCTGTAGTGTTTTCCTAAACATGTCGCATCACATTGCATCTGTGTATAGAAGATTTATTGCTTATTTAAGGAAGAAAAGAGCTCTAAGTATCGCTGAGGTAACTCAGTTGGGCATATATTTACTTTTATATCAGTAAAAACGTTTTATTGAAACTGTTAGAGTGATGTTTATTGCTTTTGCCTGGGGCGTTACGCCTTGTAGACCTGGCGCCTTGCCGCATATTATAAATCACAGAAGTTTACACCTTGGCGTTTATAAAGCTTCCTGTATATAGACAACACAATATTTATTCTGCGATATACACGCTTCTTCATCTTTATTGAGTTTTCATAATGAAACCTTAGTTCTCGTATAATGCAGTTAATTTCCGACACTGACTAGCCTTTCCACTTCTTACTTCTCTCTATTTACTGATCTCCCCTCTTTTTACTGCTCTAACTACTCTTCTGTTTACTCTCTCTTTAGTTCTCCGTATGTTCTACTATTCTCTTTCATTACTTATATATTGTTTTTCTTCTCTCTATGTACTGCTATATCCTCCCTACTCTGTTTGCTACTGTACTGCTACTATTACTACTCTGTTTGTACTTATCTTTACTTCTCTCCATGCACTACTCTGCCCCATTTATTATTCTGTACTTATCTTCACTTCCCTGTATCTAGTGTTCTTCCCTCTTTACTTACCTTTATGTATGTACTGGTCCTTCCTCCTTATAATTCTCAGTATATATTGGTCTTCTTCTCGTTATTCCTCTATATGTACTAGTCTTTCCTCTCTTTACTGTTCTGTATGTAAGGCTGTATCCTGTCTTTATGTATCTATGTATACAGTTCTTCCTACTTTTTACTTTTGTATGAACTGATATTTACTTCTCTTTGTGTCCCTTTAATAACTGCTGTTTCCTGGCTTTACTTCCCTCTATGTACAGCTCTTTCCACTTTTTACGTCTCTGTGTATGCTCTTCTTTATCTCTTTACGTGTCTTTTTATACTAATATTTCCTCTCTATACTTCTCCGAATGTAACTCTGTTTCCTCTTTTTACATATTTCTATATATTACTCATTCCTATGTTTACTTATCTATATCTACTGCTCTTATCTCTATTTATTTCTCTCAATGTGATGATTCATCCTCTCTTTTCTTTTCCGTATGTACTGGTATTTTTTCAATCTACTGCTCTTCATGTATGCCTCTTTGTAGGTTCTTTTTCAGTTTACAAAGTTGCGACGTTAACATTGTAACAAAAATTTATATTGGCCCACGAAATTGCCCCTAGTTACAAACAGAAATATATCCTCGTAATAATATAACCTGTAACAGAATAACCTCTAATCATTGGCTAAACAGCTGTGAGGCAGCACTGAATCGGGGACAGGTGGTCGCAGTAAGTCCCGGCCTTACTGTTAAGTCCCTCCTCGTAATCTCACTTCTGAACATCCCTTTTTTTCAAACCCGGGTTCGGACCACCAAAACCCACCCAGCCCTCGTGACATCCATCCTCTAGCGAGCTGCCTCCCTCTAACATGCGCATGCGGTTAAAACCCCTAACGCGCGTGAAGCATTCAGAATGATTTTCCATGTACCAAACTCATAAGCTCTTTCCATAGAAAATCAGTAGATAGTGAAATGAAACAGTACGGTAAGTGTCACGTAAAAGTGGGATGAAAACAACCTGTCAAGAAAGAAACTCTACCAGGAACAATCTCACAACGATCATTCAGGAACCCTGGGGGCTAGGTTGACCTTATTCTATAGGATTAAGATGGGTTATACCTTACATATACCTTGTTCGTGAGGCTATGGTGAGGGAAGATATCATGCATTTTTCTTCTGCCTGCTAGAAACTGGAATGGACATGCAAAATCCAATGAGTGATTCCGTAGGGGCAGACTACGACCTATTGGATATGCCCCTGCTTCTTCTGAAACAAAGCGGGCCGTTAGTATCATGCGCTGGTGTTGTGTTTATGGATCGAACTGATCACACAAAATGGACAGCTGCCTTCTGTGCTTTGTTGGGTCGTATCCACGCAGAGTGGATATTAGTGTTGGTGTGGTGCGTGCGTAGGCCTGTGTGTAGTACCTAGTTGCTAAGTATCGTAAGTGTTGTTTGATGAAAGACACTTTCACGTCTGTATGGAGAAGAGTTAACCTTGTGGATCTATGTGCCTTTGTGGTTATTCTCAGAACCTCGTTCTGGTATAACTACAGTCTGTGTGTGAGTGTGCTACCTGCATGGCTCCAGACATGTGAGGCTTAGGTGATAATGCTGTACAACATAGTTGCGTGTATTGTAGTGGCTGCCCGTAATGAAAGCGGGCTTGTTATATTGAGCATAGGGTACGGTTGTGATAGTCTGATGGTAGCTCTTTTTAAGATGTAGGTTATGTGAGGGCCTCAAGTCATGGCTCTGTCAAGAATGACACCAAGGTACCTGACCTGGATCCCCCAGTGAATTCCCCATTTCACCTAAAAGGGTTAAGAGGTTTGTCAAGTGTGTGTTTCATGCGTTTGGAGAGCTAGAATGCCTATCACTTGGTCACTTTCACTTTCCCTCTCCAGTGTCTAGTGTTGTCGAACACCTCTAGGAACACCTCGAGTTTGGAATGCATCATCTGTAGTTTCTAGCACTGAGTGGATGACGAGGTGTAATCTGCAAATATAGCCATCTGAGGGTTGCGTGTTGTAGTTAAGTCGTTAATGTAGATGTTGAACAGTACGGGACCAATAATTGAGCCCTGAGGGATTTCCGGTCCGTATTGTCCTCAGTCTAGATTGTGATTGATACACATCAACCCTGAATTTGCGGTTGGACAAGTAAGACCTAATCAGATGTATCAGACCTTCTGGAAAGCCGTTGTGTCGTAATTTGTGAACAGACCAGGCTAGAGGCATTTTCTACACCCACAAGACGACCCCGGTTGAGCAGTTTTCATTGAAGTCCCTGGTCGCATCCTCCACAACTCTCATCAGCTGATGCATGGCTAACTGTTTAGTCCTGAAGCCAAATTGCTCTGCCCTCAGTATGTTGTATGTGTATGTGCTTGTTGATCCGTTGAAACAGCATTTTTTTCAAATACTCTGCCCATCGTATTCAACACATTGATTGGTCTGTATGAGTCTTCTTTGTGTGGATCTTTTAGCGGATCGGGGAAAACCAATATGCTGGCCTTCTTCCCAGCATCCGGGAAGTATTGTTCTCGGAGGATAGAGTTTTAGATGTTCGTTATGTATGTAAAAGGTTTCTCCATAAGATTTTCAAGTGTTATATTGGTGATAGTGTTAGGGCCTTTCTAGTGTTTGTGAGATTGACCACTTGGTTTCGGTGGTCGTAGTGTCGGTGTTTGGGTGTATTGTTGTAAAGTAGGCATACTGTGTTCTTTCTAATACTATTTTGTCAGTAAAAGCCATGTCACCTGGATGATCGTTCGGTTGGAACGTCTTTTCCAGGGTGTCCGCGAACAGGTTAACTTTGCCCGCCGGGTCACCCACCCATTAGGGCCAATTAGTGGGGGTAGTGAAGTGTAGAGGGGGCTCTCTTGTGAAGTGTTTCACCAGTGGCCATATTGGTGTGTCTTCAGGGTCGCCAGTTGTACTTAGAAGCCTTCGACTTTATAGTTCAATAATTACTGTGTAATTTACCTTTTTAGGAGCTTTAGAGTGGTGTGTGGTGCCCATCTGTTTACTCCATGTTGCAGTGCCGCCGCAGCCTATTTCTCTAGGTGATAAATGCTAATATCTGCCTTGGAATGTGTAAGTGGTGTCTGGGCTGACATTTAACTGGTACCGCAATAACTGGCACTTATTGCCGTCGTAAGGCTACCGACGGTTGTGTCGTGAGGACTTTTGAAATTAAGGCAGTCGGGCAATGAGACATCCAGTATAAATCCCAGTCTTCCGGTCGATACTTCAGTACTCCTACTCTTCGGCATTCGTTGTAAATGGCTCCGCGACTTTCACGGGATAGTGATCAGAATTCAGATCCTTATTAACATGAACCTCTGGCGAGACCAGGATTCTTTTCTGGACATTCCTGCTCTCTAGTTTAAGCTACGTACCCCAGTCCTAAGCATGTGGATTCTCGATTATCGAAACAGCTGCAGTCCGGTTCCTAAAGGTTTGGGGGAGGGTTATTAATAGCTTAGCACTGACTTAGTATTCTTACCTCAGGGTACTCCAGCGTAAGCTTCTCTCCTTCTCAATTAATCTTCGACTGCTTCGGGAAAGAAGAAATACATATTCTTATTATATTACATTTCTTTACCAATGTTGTTTTCTTATTTATTATAATAATATGCTAAAAACTACATAACAATCTAATCACGTAGAACCTGAAAAATCATTTCTTGTAGAAGTTCAAAAGCTCTTGATTTACCTTTAAAAGTAGTAAAGACCAGACTGTATTAATGGCTGCTTTAATGAAACGACGCGACTGATATAATGTCGCCCACAGTGCTGCTCTCAAGCGGAACTCGCCGTTATTTATCGCATATATAGCGTTATAATTATTTACTTTGTATAACGACGTGCAGGCGTCTCCCGAGGGAGAAACTAAACTGCTTTTCACCTTCTCTTAATTAATCCAAGACTTTTCATGTGGCACGTACACCACGCCTACGGTGCTGCTATCTGGTGGTTGGATGAATATTTTCCTGATGAGTTACGTGTGAGAACTTTAGGTACGTTTACTCTTAAGAGTTTTAATAGTGAACCCATCTTTTCACTGCATCTGGGATGCGTGTATAAGTACTTCGAATGACCAGTTTCACACATTTTTAAATCCCTTCTATTAGCTCTCCTAATAGGTTTTATTTATATATATATATATCTTGTACAGATGTCAGTTACCTCTCTCTTTATGTATATCTTGTACAGATTTTCAATCGTTAATAAAATACGTTTTTATTCCTCCAATCAAAATCAAATACATTTTTTTTAAACCTATAGTTGATGACAATTGATATTAATACAGATTTTTCAATTATTTATTAATTATTTATTTAAAAAATTGAT